>VMDR010006027.1:0-47777 GCA_007922815.1 Macrotus californicus
GATGATGCAAATTCTGTAACATCTTGGAGTGACTTAGTTTTTAGAAAAGCTAATCTCTATCCCATCAGTTCCATCTTCTCTCTCTTCCAAAAATTAAAAAAAATTATTTGTGGCCCCAGTATACTCACTTTTTTGTATTCAGTAGTAAGAATAGTGAACTGCAATATTTCTATTAAAGTGAAATTATAAATTAGAATATGCTTTTCTTTACATTATCTGACTGCCTAAGTATCCTTTGTAACAGTGGACCTTAGGTCTGAGTTATGTTATATCTAAGGTATTGCTAATGGTAATTAAATACTGGAGATTGTGAAAAATGTAATGATTTGAGCTAGAGTACATCTAATCATGTTGCATGTTTCCTTGTATTGTGAAGAGGGTAAAAGGTGGAGGTAATAGCTACGGCTCAGAATAATGTTCAGATGTGTGACGTGTGCTAAGAGAGAAGAGATGGTAAGATCTCACCTTGTTTTGGTCTGAGGAGCTAAGATGTGAGGTGACCTTGGGTTTGATTCTTGTTCCAGCTATAGGGATTGATGGGGACTGTGAGTGGTGCCAAAGATGACATCCTAGGTAGATGTCCAGGCAGGTCTGTGATTTAGAAAGCCCAGCACTTTAGTGCTTTCAGCAGGGGCCATTTTAGCACAAAGGACAATGAGACAGGAAGACCCCTCTGAGACTAGTCTTCCTCAAAGCAAGTTCAAGGCACCTGCTTCATTGTGTGTGGGATTAGAAACTGTGCAAAGACCAGTGTACACGATCAATGGCAGTGAAAAGTATTACACATAATAGTCATCCTTCCATGTGTACCCTGCTCTGTGGTTTCCCAAAAGCTCTCAGGTGCATTACTTTGGAAGACTAGGAGGGTAGGATGGTGTAATGAAAGTAGCATCAGTTTTAGAATGAAGACATCAGGAAGCTCCGGTGTGTGACCCTGAGCAGCTCCACCCCACAGTATCCTTTCATGCCCTCACATGTTCATGGTAGATGATAATATCTCCCTTGCAAGAAATACCCCTGGGAAAAATTAGATTTTGTTTATAATTGATTGCTTTCATTTAAGGTGAGTGGATGATAGTAGTTGGAGGACTTTTTGCTTGCTTATCAGAGTGATGGCTGGTGGCTGTGCATGTTTGGAAGTGTTGGGATAGACCTAAATTGCTTCTACTCATTCATTCAATACACGGGCATTTGGGATATTGGTGAACAAGGCAGACAAAGATCCTGATCATACAGAGTTTACCTTCTATTTGGGGGAGGCAAATAATAAACCATTAGTCAAACAAATAAACCATGTAATGTGAGTAATGATGTATGTTAGGGAGAAAATGAAGTGAAGGAAGGAGTTTGAGAACGCCTGGAGTAGACAAGGTAGCAGGGGAAAGATGTCCATTTAAACAGGATGCCTAGAGAAGACTTCTCTTTGAGTCAATGGAGCAAGCCATGCAAAACTCAAGATTGAAGAGTATTCCAGGCAGAGGTTGATGAAGTACAAGGACCCTTCAATGGGAATGAGCCAGGTGTGTTTGGTGGATTCCCAAGGAGATCAACAAACCAGGAGTGAATATAGTGGTTGGTGCATGGTAGGAGGTGAGGGCTGAGAGGTAGGAAGGGCCCAGATCACATAGAGAGGCTCAGACAAGGAGTTTGGATTTTGTCCTAAGTTGGGTGGGAAGCCACTGAAGGGTCAAAAGAATGATCTGGTTGATGCTGGGTATCAGAACTGGTGAGGAATTTAGAAGCATGGAAGAGAGAATGAAGGAGCTTAGAGACAGGAGTTAGGGTGGTTTAGATGCATCTTGGTAAGGGTTGAGAGGAAGCATATCCCTTACTATATCTTCCTGTTGGCTTGACAAAGAGGGACCTCGGTGAGAAGAGAGATGGCCAAGGAATATTTCTAAGGTTCAAAGTGTGGTGTGTGAGAAAAGCTCTTACCTCCATCTCTCCTTGAAAATCTTCAGGAAGTTCTGCACTTCTCAGCACCGCTTTAGGGTGAGTAGATGCTGAATGGCAAGTGGAGGAAGTTCTGTGTCTGTTTAATGGCTAAGCAGGGTGAGAACAGAGGCTGTGACACATGTGTAAATATACTAGCATGGTACAAAGCAGACGCTCATTAGTGTGCCTTTCTTCCCCATCCCTCATCTCTTGTCCCTGCTTTGTTTTCAATTAGTGTCTAAGGCCGTTTCCTCATTTGTGGAATGACATTGAATCAGCCCTAGTGCCTTTCAAGACTGATAGTTTCCAACCAACTCTATCGCTTTCATCTCTTGGAGAAGGGAACCAACTATATGTAAATTTGCCCTTAATTTTAATCACAGCATTTAACATAATTATTTGGGGATCAATCTGGAAATTATCAGGGAATTCTTTTTTTCTTTTTACTGCTACCACAGATAGCAATTGTACAATCAAGTAAAGGAAAAGTTTTTGCTTTTGATGTTGCAGGAAATGAGAAGCTGCTGCTGTCAGCCACTAGTCAGCATCATAGTTATCTTTTGAACCAACAATGAGAGCTTGTAGGAGACTAGAAGATGGTAGCCCAAATTCACATCTGAAGGTGAGTGCACCATTGCAGAGGTGGAGACGCAGCTACATTTGAGTAGTTTGATTAAAGAACAGTTAAAACAGATTCTTCTAGATGATTTAACCTTGACTTAATGTAAGCCCAAGGGAGAGACCATGATTATAACTAACTTCTCCTTTTCTTGGCAGAGTCTAGAGTCCATTTTGTTTTCACTTCACTTAAGGTACCTCCTCTATTCAATTATCTCCTAGATAGTGGCTTTAAATATTTTAAGAATCTTATAGTCATTTTTCCCCCCTTTCAGCCATGTCGTTTTAGGCATCAATCTGGACTACCACAAGTAATACATCAAAACTGGCATTGCATCAAAACTAGTAAAGAGAGAAGCGATCACAAATGAACATTTAACCTAACAGAGCTGCACTAATAGATAGCTATTAGGTGTATGTGTCTATTTAAATTATAATTAATCACAATAAAATAATCTTAAAATTCAGTTCTTCAGCCACACTACACTCATTTCAAGTGCTCGGTAGCCACATGTAGCTAATGTCTACAATATTGGTAGCTTAGATATAGAATATTTCCCTCATTGCAGGCAATTCTACAAATAGCCTGACCTAGGAATTTTATTAGTTGGAACCCAGAGAAGTATTCTTCAGAATATATAAAGAAGCACGGGGTTCTTTTCAAAGAATTTTTAGGACCTTTTAATTTTATACTCTTTAACCATTGACATCTTCAGCAATGGATCTATGTGCTGGAAATAACTAATTAACCCAGAGGAAGAAGCTAATTTTCCTACAATTTCCAATGTGTTGGTATTCCCAAGATCTTAGATTATTTTGCAAAGTGACCAAAAGCATTTGCAGCAAGTAATCACAAAGCCTTATTGCAATGAACCTAGCCATTCTCATCCCTGGAGAAACAGTGAGCCCTCTTCACTTCCATCTTGGCAAACACATGTACATTGCTCAGCTGACGTGGGGAACAAAACAGCATTTCAAGTAGGAGGCTGTCTTGTGCACCAGGCTGGTTTTCAAAGAGTGTAGAGAAATAAGAGCAACTCTCCTCGTCAAATACTACCTTGAGAGTAGAAAAACTCAACCCTGTTCTCTGAGCATAGTTCTTTCCAGTTCTTTGTGCTCTTCTCTTGACTCTGGCTCTTGCTGACTCTTATCTGCACCAACTCAAACTCAAGTGGAACTTGGGCCCATTGTCCACATGGTCCCCTAATGCTGTGGAGGAGGCCATGTACGTGCACATGCGCAGTCTGCACACTCAGAGAGCATGCTGTCTACGGGTGGTTGGAGGTGGTGTTCGAAAGGCTCCATGCATGTGGTGAGCCTGGATTAAAGGCAACTTCATGGGACAAAGTTCCACTGGAGCCAGGAGGCCTGAGTCTAATGATTTCCATATTTAAAGCCATAGAATTGGGCATAGAAAGGCCCAAGAAAATGCCTGAAATCACATAGCAAATTAATTATGGAATCAAGAAACGACATTTTTTGGATGGAAATTCATGTTCCATGATCAAGAACTTTGTTCTCTTCACTCAGCTCCACTCTTTATAAAGATGTTTTATGTGCCAGGGAGAAAGGAGAAGATAGGGTAGATGTTGATGTTCACCTAATAGATTTTCCCTGAGACTTTTGTTAGTTTTGTTTGAAGCATGAGTGGCAAGTCGGCCTTCATGCACCTTGTCATCATTCTGATGGTGGGAAGAAGAGCATCAGGACAAAAACTCATTTATTCCCTGTCTTTTAGGACTGTAACTTGGGTTTGCCTTCTGCATGTATGCCACGGGCTTCGGAAGACAGGCCATCTGTCTGGCTCTCAGATGTTCAAGAATGGGGCCAAATGTGAAGATGAAAGCCAAGTAGGCGTTTCTCCCATGGTGGTTATCTTTAGTCTACGCTGAGGTCATTTCCCACTGTGAGAAACTTGCCTGCTCGTGGGCTGTGAGCCAAATTTACATTGATTCCTGGAATCTGGAAAGTCACCAACCATCCCAGCAACCACGATCGGGCTTCTTCAGGGCACAGGCAGGGTTAAAAGCCCCTGTGTTTTTGCCTTGCCTTTATCTATCAATATGGAAAATAGGTCCCAGGGGGCTAATCCTGGTCCCCTCCTCAAAAAAGAAATGGTCATGAACACACGTACATTTGCGAAAGTCTATATAAACATATACTACAGGAACAATGTCTTCTGTAGTGACTGTGAACATGAGGTCAATTTATCGTTTAAGTTGAATGAGTTGATGCTGTATTGGAAGACATGCTCAGACACTGGTCTAAGTGTAAGACTTTTATAACAGTCACCGCAGGTGTCAGTCCAAGCAAGATGAGTGGCCCTTCCTTCCATTTTAGTGGAAGGCCAAGACGCATGGCCACTTTTACTTCATCACTTAAAGGGATTGTCTGCCGTTTTCTGAAGGCTAGAGAGAGCATCTTCCTTTATCACAGCCCAAATATAAGTATGAATTTGCAACCCATGCACTGTGAACAGGAAAGAGTTCAACAGCCTTAAGGCACTGAATAGCTGCCCAGTTTAGCCATATCTTTTGCATATTAAGCTTAGCTGTTCTATCTTTAACATCATTGTGGGAGAACTAGATAGCATTTGAAAATTGATTGAAAAGACAACATAGCCAAAGATCCTTTTATCTCTTGGGAAATATCATTTGGGAAGGTCTGTGCCCAGAAACATTCCTTCTCATGCTACATCCTAAGAGAAGCAAGAGGAAGCTTAGAGATTGCTGTTCTGGATCAGAAGCATCAAAGGAAGCCTGGGAACCAAGCAGATGATTAGAGTGGCTCACAGAGATGTGGTGGAAAAGACATAAGGGCCAGTGACTGGTGAGACCAACATACAGGACCAGCATCCCAGGTAGCCTGAGTGGTCCTCACAACCGGAGAGACGTAATCAGGGGATCCATGTGTCCTGTAGCAGCACAGCTGGGGCTGTACCCTTGAGAGCCTGGGGGAAGTGACTAATGAACTCACTGACTCCATGACAGTGTGGCCAAGGGTGAGCTCTGGTTTGATTGTGCAGAGAAGTGTCACATACTCTGCCAAGCGTGTATCTGAGAAGAGACAGAGGCAAATGAAACACTGGAGATGGCAGCAGCCGCCACCACTATAAACTGAAATGAAACATGCAGGAGTCGTGTGCACACAACAATGGAAAATTGAAGGAAAACAGGACCAGGGTTAGAAATGGGCTTTGCTAATTTTAGCTATAGGCGTTTACTGAGCTCAGAGGAAGAGTAATAGATAATTCAACGAGAATAGTAACTAGTTAACACGCTGCTATTTTTGACACTACATTGTTTATCAGATCTCTAAGTAGTACACTCATAGGGTTCCATAGCTTGCTTGTACTTTCAAAGAGCCAACATGAATAACACTGTTCGAACATTATTACTAATCTCTGTGTGTGTGTGTGTGTGTGTGGGGTTCAACTCAAAGTTTAGGCTGTCTGAATCATAACTTTTAGGTCTTTGGTTCTGAACGGGTTGTGATTTTGCTATGTGAGTGAAGGCAGCTCAGAGACTTCATGCCTGATGCCCTGCAGGGCCACAAGGGAAGGCTGCAGCACTCAGGTCACCCTGGGCCTGTCATCCCCACCACCCCGAAGCTTCCCACACTGGCCACGAAGGACAGTGCCATATCATCTTGCTCCATGACTCTTCATCTTAAAGGGCTTGTCAAAGTTGGTCACATAGACCTTTAACAATATTGTAGAGTTCTTCGAAATAAGTTGTTTATTCTTCCTGAAACACGTTGGCTATTCATCTTGTTTGTGTTTTAAAATGTGTTTTCAGGGGTATACAGTACAGCATAGGGAATACAGTCAATAATACTGCCGTGTCTGTGTGTGGTGCCCAGCGAGTACTTGAAATATCGGGGAAACACTTGGTAAACTATGTGATTGTCCAACCACCATCATGTACGCTGGAAACCAATACATACTAACATTGAAAACACAATAAAATAGAATACAGTAAATTAAAATGCAGCTGTTTTGGCCAGAAATTGGAAGGAGAAGTTTAATAAAAAATAACTATACCAATCCAAGGTGTTCTTTTTCATCTGATCACCAAAACTTTCTATCCATTTGTTCATTCATTCGTTCGTCGACTACTTTGTGGGTGTTTACAGGTCAGGAATTGTACGAACAGCTTGGGAAGTAGCAGCGAGCCAAACAGAGCCTTTGCTATCAAGACACTTTAATTCCAGGGGTAAGAGATGGACAATAAGCAGAAGAGTAATTAACTTTCTATATATCAGATGTCGGTGAGTGGCAGAGCAGCATGGTAAGGTAGGGAAAGGAGTGTGGTGGTGGTGACTGCATTTTATACAGGAAGGTTGAGTAAGGCCACTCTACTAAGGTGGCATTTGCTCAGAGACCTGAAGGACATGGAGACATAAGCCATGGTTCTACCTGGGAGAGAACTTTCCAGACAGAGGCAACAGCAAGGCATGGTCCCCAAGTCAGGAGGATGCTTGGTGTGTTCAAGAAACAGCAGAAATGCCTGCACTGCTAGAATGGAGCGCATGAGGTACAGAGTGACTGGAGGTGAGACCAGGGAGGTGGCCGAGCCAGGTCCCTTCGGGCCTTCTAAAATAATGTAAGCATTTTTCTTTTTGAAATGAAGTTTTAAAAGCTGAAATGTGATTTACATAGAGTAAAATGCACAGATCTCAAGAATGTGTTCTGCAGGGCTTTGAATATTATACACGCCCAGGAACCACTGTGCAAAACCAGATGGAGGGCACTTACTTCCGTCCCCTCAGAAAGCTGCCTTGTGACACTCCCAGTCGGTTCTCCCCCCAGCACAGACATTACCAGTGTTCTCATTTTTATCGCCGTCCTTGACCATGCTGAAATGGAATGACGCAGTGTGGATCCTTTTACTCATATAATGTTTTAGAGGTTTACCCATGTAGCTGGCCTTTATCAGTAGTGTACTGCTGAGTGGTACTCCATGATATGCATATATCACAGTTAGTTTATCCATTGTCCTGTTCATGGGCATTGTCCTGTTTCTTGCTTTTGTCTATCTTGAAAACATTTTTAATGAATATCCTTTTTTTTTTGGTACCTTTGACCATCTTCACTCATTTTCCCACCCTCTACCCCCCACACCTCTGGCAACCCCCACTCTGTTCTGTGTTTCTATGAATTCAGCCATGAATACACTCGAACAAGTCTTTCTGTGGAAATACGTTTTCATTTCTCTTGAGTACGGACATAGCAGTGGGTCACAGGGTGGTAATAGGTTTAACTTCACATAAAACTGCTGGACAGTTTTCCCAAGTGTGGTGTCACTTTGCACTCCCATCAGCAATGTGTAAGAGTTCTATGTGTTCCATGTGCTCACCAACATTTGGTATTGTCGGGTGGGTTTGTTCGTGTTTGTGCTAGTTATTCGAGGCACTTTGAAATACTCCTCTGTGGCTTTAATTTGCATTTGTCCTTTGACTACTGATATTGAGCACATGGCCATGAACCTTTTGGCATCTGCATATCCTTTTATTGTAAAGTGTCTGTTCATGTGTTTTGCCTAGTCTTTCAAAATTGAGTTGTTTGTTTATTGTTGTTTGTGGGAGTTTTAAAAAATATATTCTGATAAGAGCCCTTTCACAGATCTATCACTTTAAACCTGCAAGTACATATTTATTTTCTTAATGGTTCTGTTTGAGAGGCAGATATTTTTAATTGAGGTAAACTTTGATTTATCATTTTTTTCCTTTTATGATTACTCCTTCTTTTGTGTCCTCTATAGGAAATGTTTGTCTATTCCAGTCATGAAAACACTTTCTTCTAGAAGTGCTATGGTTTTAGCTTTGAGATTTAGTTCTGAGATCCATCTTGAATGAAATTTTGTGTATACAGTAGGCAGGCTGAAGGTGCAGATATTCAGCTCCAGCACTATTGGTTAGAAATGCTTTATTTTTCCATTGAATTGTTTCAGCAGAAGGTGTTTGTTTTTACTCCAAGTGTGATCTGCTGGAGAGTTTGAAGGGTTCTCTGAAGGCAGTTAACAATTTCTACCTTGCATAATAGTTGACTATGTGCATGTCTTTTTAAACAATTATATGTTCCAGGTGTACAATTCTATAACACATCATCCATATATTGTATTGTGTGTTCCCCACCCCAAGTCAAGTCTCCACTCATCACCATTTATTACCCCTTTACCTCCTACCTCCCCTCTCTTTCCCTCTGGTAATCACCATACCATTGTCTGTCTATGAGTTTTTGCTTTTTTTTTTTTTTGCTTAATCTCTTTACCTTTTCGCCCAGCCTCCCCCCACACCCTTCCCTCTGACAGCTGTTGATTATGTATACATCTTAAAATGCACCTGTGCACAGTTTGAGAATAAGAACTATATTTTACTCAGATTTTTACCACCAATTTCAGCACCTAGCACAGTGTGTGGCACATCATAGGTCATCATGAATGAATGAGTGAATGAATTTCAACAAATGACTAAGTTAGCTTTTTTTCCCTTGTTTAGCATGTGGTGTCCTAAACAGAACACTTGTTTGTGTTCCGTGTGGCTGCCACAAACACACCATGGCCGTTTCCATTTAGGATTGTTAGTCTCAGATCAACAGGGCGTTTATAGTGAGCATGCAGGATTATATATTTCTTCAGCTCATACCACATAAACATACACTGGCCCCTTGCATGGTTAACTTTGCTTCTATTTTTGTTCTCATTTTTACTTGTCATACTTGGGTAGAGAAGATCAAAAAGCATATGTGGACAACAGAGAAGTGGCATCTGGATCGCAGGCTGTGGCAGTCCCCCCAGTTCTCTCCTGCCATGCCCAGAAAGATGCGGAAACAGCAGAGAATGCTCACCGCAGCCCTGAGCAGTGTGACTGACTGAAGCCTATGGCCAAGATCTGGTGGCCATCTCCCTGTGGGCACAGCAGAGGTAGAAGGAGGGGAGAAAGGCTTTTTATGACTATCCTAGAATCTTCCTTCTACAGTAACCCTTGGACTGTGTCACTCAAAAAGCTTCTCCTCCTATTTCCAAGGGTCTGCTTCCTTTTAAGGCAGGTGCAAAGCTGTTTCTGTTCACCCTTCTTTCTCTGTCCACTGACCTCAACAACTCCCCCAAACCACAAGAATGGAAAACAGGGAGGGACCCTTTTCCCTCTCTTGAAATGTGTCATGTTTCATTGCATCCTGGGAAGTGTAGTTCTATAAATTCAGCACTCAGGTGGGTCCAACAGGGAGTTATGGCAGAGCCTTTTATATGCTGGGGTTGTATTTTCTTGGGTACATTGAGGCAGAGTTTCAAAGAATCAGAAAATGGGGGTAGGCAAAGATGCCGTCTCAGGAGAGCAGAGCTGCATTGAATCTGGAGTTCGGCAGAAGGCACACAGCCACCTGTTTTCCAGCTATAGATGTGAGATAATCACACAAGTGAAGGGCGGGCATTGAAATGGTCAAGTCCATGCCATGTACGGCTGCTGACACGTGGTCTAGAGAGAGAACTCACTTTATTTAAATGATACTACTGAAAAAAAAATACTGAAGAAAATGAAAGACTACTTGGCACCATTGGGAAAAAAGTGCTACATGTAGACCCTACTAAAGGGAACATTATTCTTAAAAGTTTAGAGGAAAATGAAACCCCTCAAAATTATCTATTGTAGGAACCAGAATAAAATCTCAAAAAATGTGTAGCACTCAAAATGTCTTTTGAGCCCTGATTGGGTGGCTCAGTTAGTTGGAACACTATCCTGATGTGACAGATACATTCAGTATCTCTGTGACAGAGATAAGTTCAATCCCCCATCAGGGTCCATGCAAGGATCAACCAATGAGTGCATGAATGGGTGGAATGGTGGAGTTCTCTGTCTCTCTGTGTCTCTGGCTCTCTCTCTCAAATGGCTAAATAAAAGTGTAAAAAATATTTTGAGATTTAAGCCTTTCTTACATCACGTAACACTTTCTACCTTGCATTATGTGTATTTTTTAATACACATTCACACACTCTTTGAGCACAGGAACATGTCTTGCTTTAGAGCCTAGCACAATGCTTGGCATATCATAGACTCTGAATGGATAAGTGAAGAATGAATTACAGCAAATGATAAAATGTGCCCTTCTTTTTGTTTGTTCAGTATGTGGATATACTCATTTGTCTGTGTTCTATGTGACCTTTAAACATTGGAAATAGAAAATCACAAGGTCGTAGGGATGGGGAGGAGTGAAATGAAAACAGAAATGATAGATGCATGAAATGTGCCTAAAAGGGAAAAATCTCAAGAGCAGAATTAAAATTCCTTATTGGAGGCAGTAAATAACCGAACCAAACCAGCGGAGGACTGAACCATTATTGAAAAAGATAAATTAGAAATCTCCCTCAGAATGCAGAGAAAAAAGGTAAAGATGTGCACGTGACAGGAGATATATTGTTAGAACTGGATGGCAAGGAATGGAATTCCAAACTAAAAATGTAGAAATATTTTTGAGTTAGTAACAATAACGGGAACAAAGATAAATTATAAAGACTTTGAAGAAACAGTTTTTTGTACTGAAATCAAGGATATAGCTGTCACACTTCATGCAAAATGAAAGACCATATTTCAGGAGCTTGAGGACAGAAAAATATCCTGCGAATCTCAGCTGACATCATCTAGCTGCATGGCCTAGGGTAGTTTTCTGAGTCCCCCTTTCTTTATCTTTGAAGGAGAGGTTGGCAGAGCATCACCAGGTCCCTGCTAGACTTGGTTATCTGATGATTTCATAAACGTTTCGAGGGCTGGAGGGTCTCAAACAGTGATTGACTATTTTAATATTGTATTTGGGAAGAATCAAACAATTGATTTCAGTGGTTGTAAGTCCCTTCAAACAAGGCTTTCCTTCCCTTCGGATCATTTGCTCCAGTGTGTTCACTGGGATTCCAGGAATGTTATCTGACCCCCCAGATATTCTGAGAGTAACATCGGGACCACAGCCTCCGACACCGCTCACTTCTGGCTCTAGCCCTCTCTTCCAACAGAGTCAAGACTAGGGCACCTTTTCCCTGAGCTCCACTGAAGTCTCCATCGCCCTCGCCCCCACAGTCACTCTTGGCTTCCACAGCCCCTCAGCATTAGGCACCAAGCAACTTTTCTGACAGCTTATTCGGTGTCTCCATCGCATCTCATTAGTGAATACCACTTTCCTTTCTGCTCATTTTCAGAGCCCAACAATGAGCTCTTAGGAGCTTCTGCCTTTCATAAAATGGCAAGAAGGCAGCTCCAAATCATTGAGACCACTGCCATTACCAGCAGTGGGTGTGGGCTCCAATGAAAAACGGGACTCATTGTTCCAACCTCTCACTTCCTCTGTATCTTCACTTGTTGGCGGAAGTGAATGCTGCTGCCTTACTTTTTTCCTTCCCTGACCTCTGGAGTCAGCCCCCTGGCCATGTGTGCGTGTGTGTGTGTGTGTTTGCAGACATGAGCACACTCAGCTCCAAGAAGAAACGCATGGGACACAAGCCACATCAGTCAGACTACACACTCACACCCTCTCCTGTCTTGCTAAATCCCACTGCAGTTTATCCCAAACGTTACTTGGCTGCCAGATTTTTAGCAACAATAAAAGCGGGCAGATACTATCGATTCTGTGAACAATAAACACGTTTAGAAAAAAAGTGGCAGACAGTAAAGACGTCTGGGAAGTGGTTCAAAGACATCTTTTCCACACACGAGCATGCAGAGGGGCAGCTGCCAGAACTCCTCGGCTTCTGCACTTGATTTACACAATGGTCTGGCTCACCCCAGTTGTGACCACGCAGCTTGGCTCTGGGCTTCATAAATTCAGACCCTAGAATACAGTTTATTCGTGTTATGACTCCATCCAAAACGTTCCAGGGAAGCCAATTCCCCTTACTCCATTAAAAGGTATAGTATGGATTTTTACCAGCCTGTGGAGCTCGGTGTTGGGAGGTAACAATGTGTGCTTTGTTAGTCCCCAAGTTTGCCATGCAGTGTGCTGGAATCCATGCCAGGGTGTGCTGCGCTCTCCCCACCCCCGCCCCATGGGTCACAGCCCGAGAACACTTCAGACTGCTCAGCGGCCCGCCAGAGCCTTGCCTTTTACGGTATTTTCCTTCTGCAGGAGGGGATGACAACCACTTAGAGTGTCAGCCAGCGAGGAACAGACGACAGCAAAAAATCCCCTCTGCTCTTAGTCCCAGGATGTCCTATCTGTCCTGAACTACTGCTCTTTGAGCCTGCTCTCTGTGATAATGAAGCTGGGAATGCCGGCAGGTTGGGAGGGAAATAGGAGTTATTTTTAAAAGCTGGCTAGATGATTCTATTTTAGAAAGCACAGAAGAATGTCTTCCCCTCACCCTGGCAAATGTGTGTGCGTGCACACACACACGTGTATGTAATAAGTACAAGGCACAAGAACCGCACGCGCCCCTCCCCCCAAATTCATGGAAGACCTTCTCTGGGACAAAGATTGCTGACAAAGATGCTCCCTGACACTGGCAGGTTTGGTTCCTCAGTAAAGAAGGGGCAGAGAAAATATATAAAAATTTAACATTCATACAATTCTGCAGAAGTAGTATAATGTAAAGAAAATAGTACAGAAAAAGAAGAAAGAAGAATTTCTGATACCATATGCAAAAAAAAAAGAAATTATGCAATACCAAATAAGATGCTTAAATTAGACTAGCCAAAGGTGGCCAACCAGTGGAGACAAAACTTCCTTCATTCTTATCCTTGGGGTGCTCAGGGTGTGTGTGTGTGTGTGTGTGTGTGTGTGTGTGTAACAACTGGCCTGGAGGCGTGACCTGGGCTAGATAAAAGCGAATGGCTGGGCCTGGGACAAACAGGGCTTCGTGTTTCTCCTAAAGGTGATTAGCAAAGGGGTTCTACGATTGACCCAGCCAATTGTTGCCGTGCAGAAATTTTGAAAATGTTGGTAACCAATTTAAGACTTTTTAAAAAGACAGTGTGGCCCAAACAAAACAACCCTTGGTCACTCATTTGTAGCCTCTCTTCTAGAGCATCTTTCAGAACTTTGTATTTTACACTCATGATCAGCAGCAGTAGCCCAGCTCAAGGCAAAGTTCTTCCCCAGTGAGGAAACGCCGGGCAGAAGCCAGTAACCCTGCACCTACCCCCGCTTCCAGCTTCCCACGCAGTTGCACGGTCAACTTTGTGTGCTTTGTTCACGTGAGTCTTTCAAAATATACCTGCATCCAGCTAGGCAATCCTAGACTTGCACTGGCAATTCTGTTTAGTTTGCCTTTTGCAAACATATTCCATTTAGAAAATGTCTAAACTGAATGTGGACTACAGCTAAGTTAGGTATATGCAAGCATATCCTCAATTCTGAATCCGCCCTAAATACTCCAGGTCCAAAGAAAAACATTTGATAATAAATTATTCAAATGTGCATTCATTCTTGAAACATTTTAAGGATGTTTGCATTGAAACCAGACGCCCCCTCCACAGACAGCCCCCACTTCTGTTGATTTTACACCTCCACTGCTCACTTGAGTTTTCTCAGTAGGGTCTTTGTTTCAGTTGCAAGTAGAAAGAATGTTTCTTTTGTTTGCTTTTCTTTGCCATCAGTGCGCCAGCCTCTGGAGGGAACTCCGGCCATGTGGTGATTTGGCTAGCATCCCTTTCGGTTCACTCCTGAGAGTCACGTGCCCACATGCCGGTAAATCCTTTCTAATGCACCATGTGCTTTTAGCTTTTCCTGGAGTCCGTTTTCTCTGTGAGGTTTGGATATACAGCAGTTTGAGCAACAGTTACCCAATGCTCTCAAATGAAGAACTTGAATCAGTTCAGGAAACCCATCTTATAAAGCAAGACGAAGCTAGGATTTCTAGGGAGTTTCTGTCCCTTCAAAAATGTCATCTGAACCCAAAGTTTTTATGTCTAATCTGAGCTGAATCCATAGCCAAGCAAAGATCTGGAAGACTTATTTGTTCAAATACCTGAAGTTCTTGGCCTGAGGGAGCATGCACGTAGTAGCTATTCCCAAGGGTTGTCCTGCTCTTCCATGATTGGTTGGCAGTTGAATGTGTATTAAGAACCAGAAAGGAGAAACATCTAAGAAAAAGTAAATGGCAAAAAGATAACTAAGTAAACCTTTCCACTCACACTTTTATTTGACCTGGCTCATCTACCCTTTTGTTCATTTATTCAAAAAATATTTATTTAGCACCTATGGCACATGGCCAGAGGTGCATATCTCCTGGTGGGGTTGACAGGGGGTCCAGAAAATTATAAGGTGGCAGATAATATGGAGGGAAACACATGTGATAATGGGAGACCAGAGAAAGGCATTCAGTGTAGACTGGGTAGAACAAAGGTGAAGAGAGAGAAGGAGACTGTTAGGAGGCCAAACCAGAAGTGACCACGGGTAGGAAGTAGCCAGACCAAACTTCTCAGTCTTCATGTGCGTAGGAATCATCTGGGAATCTTATTATGCTGAAGATTCTGATTCCAGAGGCCTGGGGTGGAGCCTGAGGGTCTGGATTTCTAAGGTGCTTCCTTCCCTGACACCTTCATGGAAAATAGCACCCAGGCCCCACCTCCACCCCTTGCTATCCCCTTCCCCTGATTTAGTTTTCTGTAAAGCCCAAGTGACTACCTGACATTAAATATTCACTTATTTACATATTACATGTGGGGAGAGCTCCTCTAGAAAAAAAGAAGGGACTTATCTATGGTCACAAACCTTAATGGCAGAATGAGGAGTAGATCCCAGATTTCTCTATTTTTTTTTCCATAATCCATCTATGTTAGTTTTAATTCTTAAATTTTATTTATTTTAAGTAGGTACTATATTCACATGGCTAAAATTCAAAAGGCATAAAAGATTATATACCCCCAAAGTCTTCTGCCCACACTCACCCCTCTACCCTTCTGACGTGCCCCGAAGACAAACCTATTACCCGTTGCTGACATCTTTCCAGAGAGTCCAGGTGTGCAGCAGCAAATGCATGCATGCATTCCCCAACCCCACCCTCTTTACCCTAAATGCTAATATACTGTATGCTGTTCTGCACTGTGACTTTTTATTTCAGATATATCTTGATACGTTTTCTTTATCAGTCTATGAAGAGCTTTCTCATTCTCTCTTGCAATGGAGTAGTATTCTATTGTAGAATACACAGCAACTATTTAACCCTCCTTAAGGGCAATGGCTTGCTATTACAGCTGTGAATAACATGGCACACACACGGTACACTCATCGGGTGATGAGTAGGACAGAATTCACGGAATCGGGATTGCTGGTCAGAGTCCTGGTGCATGTGTAATTTTCACTGACCTCGCCAAGTGTTCCTCTGTAGGAGTTGTCCCAGCAGGGGTGGATTTTCCTACACCCCCGTTAACACTGCGTTAACAAACATGGTAAGCTTGGCCTGCCCAATGAGTAATTTTAATTTGTCTTTCTTTTAGTATTAGTGAGTTTAAGCGTCTTTTCATGTGTTTCAAATCCATTTGTATTTTCTGTTCTGTGAACTGTCTGTTCATTTCCTTTGCTCATTTTTTAAACTGGATGGCTGATCTTATGTCTCACTGATTCATAGAAACATCTACTAAGCGAAGTAAACATTTCACTAATTTACTGAGATTGAACATCTTGTCATATGTTTAAGAGTCACTCTATTTTCTCTCCTGAACTGTTCATTTAGATAGTTTCCTCCTTTTCTTTTTATCTTTGGATTACAGATCTTTATCTTCTTGATTTATAGAGTCACTTGTGAGTTATAGAATCCAGATTTTTGGACCCCACTCCGATCTCTTACACTTGGCCATGCTGTCACCTCTAGTGACATTGTACTTTTATTCATTTCATGGAATAAAAGAACACTTTATAAATGAGTGTGTAAACAACTTCCTAAACATCACAAATCCAGAAAACATAGCTTCAAAACTGTAATTTTTTTAAAGGGGCAAGATACTGTGAATTATTTAATCTCTGGCAAATGCGTCACAATATACAAACTGTTAGAATAGAAAACGATGGAACCTATAATAAATTTTGTGAGCAATTTATAAACAGAGGCTACAGTCTAAAACATTGATCACAGTTGGTAGAGAAGAAAAAACAAACAGTGACTAATGGCAATTTCCAGACCCCTTTGAAATGTAACCTCTTCCATGAAGTAAACCTTGGTATCGCAGGGCAGCTGTTTCTGCTGCCTCCACGTTCCGGGAGAATTTTGACCTCTCTTAGGGGGTTCAGCAACATCTGCCTTTTCTACAGTTAGTTTCTTACAAGAGTATTCCCAGAAGCACCTCTAATTTCCTGAACTAATCACAGATTTTTTTTTTTCCTCCATGAAGTCTTGATGCTCCCAAGCCACAGTCTTCTTTTTATAAAGTCGGGTTTATGGAAGTCCAATTTACATACAGTAAAATTCACCGTTTTCAAGGGTGCAGTTCCATGAGTACTGACAAATGCACACAGGTGTGTAATCACTTCCGGAAGCAAAATACAGAACATTTCCTTCACCGCAGAAAGTGTCCCCTTGGGCCTCTTGCCATCAAGGTCCCTTCTACACCCCCAGCCCCTGTCAATCACTGGTCTGATTTCTGTTCCTGTAGTTTTTGCCTTTTCCAGGATGTCATGTAAAAGGAATCATATATTCAGCTCTTTGTGTCTGGCTGTTTTTACTCTAGGCCACAGTACATTGCCATCAAACTCAGGGGAAACAATTTCGTCAATGCTTTGTGGAATTTAGGCTGAGAACACTTGCTTACCAAAATCACGCCCTTGGTTAAGCAATGGTCAGAGGGAAGGAGTGAAGAGGAAGCGGGGCAGAGATGGAGCAGAAATTGAGACAGAGACAGATGAAACATTCTGTATGTATTACAATATTCTTTGCTGTATAGAAATTGTTACTTCATATGAAGTGCTTCCAGTGTGCCCAGCATTTTATGTAATCTACATGAAAACCTTAAAAATTGGCCCTGGCCGGTATGGCTCAGTTGGTTGGATGTCGTCCCTCAAAGCAAAATGTCACAGGTTCAATTTCCAGTCAGGGCACATGCCTGGGTTGCGGGTTTGATCCTCAGCTGGGGCGTGTGCAGAAAGCAACCAATCAATGTTTCTCTCCCACACTGATGTTTCTCTCCTTCTCTTTCTCCCTTCCTTCTCTCTCTGAAAAATAAATAAATAAAATCTATTTTTTTTTAAAAAGAAAGAGAACCTTAAAAATTGTTATTATTCCCATTCTTCAGATGAGGGCACTGAGGTTCAGACTGTTTAAGTGGTCTGCCCCCGGACAGAACCCTAGTAGGTGCAGAACCGGTATTTACTGGGCTTTGATTTGAAAGACTGTGTTGTGGACTTCTCCAGGCTCCCTCTTCCCTGAAGTCTAGCAAGTGAGAGTGAAGGAGAACTCTGAGCTCCAGAAGGAAGGGTCTCTCTTTCACTGACCCAGAAAGTCGCTCGCTGTGAGCCCAGGGAGCAGCACTGTGCCCACCATGTAGTAGGTGTTCATTAAATATTGTTAAACAAACTGGGAAAGAAGAATGTATCTTTCTGATTCTTCTACTGAACTGAATCTTCCCTCTCAATAACTCACTGGGAGGTTTCCAACTGTTACACTTTTTATTATTTTTAAAAGTTTCTCTCTTTTTTTTTTTTACTCAAAGTAAAATGCAAATTATCTCTTAATCTCTGCCATTTTGTGTCAGGGTACATTATTCTAACAAGTTCATGGAAGGAGTGTGAGCGAGCACCAGTACCTGCTTTTGGACTGTCTATTATTTGAATGAAGGTCCGTGTTCATTGAAGACGACTCCAGAGGCAATATTCAGTTAATCATTACTTACTACCTTCTAGATCTAGACCAGAAGAAGTAAAAATCAACTTGAAGTAAAATGAACTTAATAAGAACACTTAGAAACAATTTTAATACATACTTAATGTTCTAGATAGATTTGAATACAAAATTGGCTATCTATAGAAGTATATTGGAATAAAAGGAAAATCTAATCTTACTGTCTTTTAAATCCCTGGCACACTGATTGGGTACATGCTAAATTTCTTCCCAAGTAGGAGGATTGCTTTTCCAAAAGCAGTCTGAGTGTTCGAAAGCAGACGAGTGTGGCAGGGATGATGACAATATCACTTTGCGCAATGTTGTGAGTGATGTCTGAGGACAGAGATGAACAACGTAAAACATGATATTCTGTCCTATGAGCGTGTGTCTTGCCCAAAGGGGTTTCCAAAGTGTTTGCAGGAACACTGGGAAGTTGTCGATCTTTTGTAATTGTGTCTCCAAAATAGTTCCTCTTTTCACAATGAACCTTGGTCTGGGGACGCCAAGTTGTTGGAGCAGGCAGCCCTATTTTATTCAAAATACTTGTCTCTTCAATATTGTGGGCCTTTCCAATGAAATATTGTCTCAGAGTATAATAAAAATCCATTTAAAATTAAATGCTCGATGTGTGGAACAGTATTGACACACACCTTTAAATCAATCAATCGATTATGTTCAGTGGCAGATTTGCCATCCCAGACCTGCAGGGGAAATCGTAGGAGCTGGCAGTCTCCTGGAAGACTAGTGTGCGCAGCTACCTGGCAGCAAAGCAGCTGACTCTGCGTCATCATTGCAACTCAGGCTAAAGCAACACACTCACTGAGGACCGGAAGGAAACCTAAGTTATTACAAAGGAGCAAAAAGTACTTTGGCATGCTTTTTTTGGTCATCACTTGCCTTGAGCTTTGAGAGAATGAGAAAGTTTGAAAAGGGAAATAGGAAAACAGCATAGAGGAAGTGATCTTTTTCCTTGGAAGACATGGTTTTCCTTACCAGCCATGCACCTGGATGCTACTACTTGTCACTCTACAGGGAGGTTGGCCCAGAGGGAGGAAAGGGTCAGGGGGATGCTGAGCGCAGAAACCAGAATAAACATTAGCCTTCTAGGGTCAGGAGAAGTTTGACTGCCAGGGGAGGGCCATAGGTATGAAAGCATGCAGCCACAGCCGGGAGAGAAAAGGAGGCTGTGAGGCCAATGTCCAGGGAGTCAACGAGAGTAGGGGCTTTTTGAGGACATATCTGGAGAGAGCCAAAGAGGACTCCTTGAGAAGCAGGTGCAAAGAGCAGAACTAGAGGTTTGGGGGTGGGGTGGGGCTTGCACATCCCAGAGTGCAGAGTGACATGGAAAACAGGCTGATGTAAACTCGGAGGACAGAGGAAGCACAACCCCTGGAATCTGGAAGGCTCAGCTCCTCCTGCCCACTCTCCAGATGCCCAGTTCATAGCCAGGTCCTCGTAGTTCTCCCCACCTACTCAAATCTGCCCCTTCTTCTCCATCTTGCAGACATCAGACCAGGGAACTGAGACCTCCAGCTCTGCTTCCAGAGTGCCTGCATGTAACACCCTGCTCTTCTGCCTGCTGGTTTTGTAGCCCCGGGTAAATGATTTATCCTCCCTGTGCCTCAGTCCTCGCATCTGAAAGATGGGAATGGTAATACTAGTACCTATCTTATGGAATTGTTGGGAGTGCTAAATGAACTAACACTTGGGAAGCACTCCCACGGTACCTGGCATAGACTAAGTACCCCATGTTAACTGCTGTATTTGTCTCCTAGGGCTAGTGTAAAAGAAGTACCAAAACCAGGGAGCTTAAAACAACAGAAATGTATTCCCTCACAGTGCTGTAGGTCAGGAGTCTGGAACCAAGGTGTCGGCAGGGTTGATGCCTTCTGAGGGCTCTGAGGGAGATTCTGTTCTGTGCCTCCCTCCTGTGCTCTAGGCATTGCTGGCATCCTTGGCATTGTTTGGTTTGTGTCTGCGTAACTCCTCTCTCTGTCCTTCCTCACATGGCCAGCCATCTCCTTTCTTTTATAAAGACACCAGTCATTGAGTTTAGGGCCCATCTGAAATCTAGGATGATCTCATTGCAAAATCCTTATCTTAATTACATCTGCAAAGACCCTATTTTCAAATAAGGTAACATGAGCAGGTATGGACATGGACATATCTTTCGGAGAACTATTCCACCTGTTACAATTGTCATAATTATTATTTTCAATTCAGGAGCTTATCATCTCTTTTCTAGACCCTGAAAAGAGTCTCCTTGCCTACAGTCTTCACATGACAATTCATTCTCAAAAAGTAGCCCCAAATCTTGGCTATGATAAATAACACTACAATGAACACAGGGCTTTATATATTATTTTGAATTAGTGTGTCAGGTTTCTTCGGATATTTTCCCAGAGGTGGAATCACTGGGTCATAAGGCAGTTCCATTTTTAACCTTTTGAGGAATCTCCATACTGCTTTTCACAGTGGCTGCACCGATCTGCGTTCCCACCAAAAGTGTACAAGAGTTCCCTTTTCTTCACATTCTCACCACCGCTTCTTTGTTGATTTATTGATGCTAGCCATTCTGACAGGCGTGAGATGGTATCTCATTGTGGTTTTAATTTGCATTTCTCTGATGATTAGTGAAGCTGAGCATCTTTTCATATGTCTATTGGATATCTGTATGTCCTCTTTGGAGAAGTGTCTATTCAGGTATTTTGCCCATTTTTTAACTGGATTGATTGTGTTTTTTTGGTGTTGAGTTATATCTTTAAAATACATTTTGGGTATTAGCCCCTCATCAGATGTGTCATTGGTGAATATGTTCTCCCATTCAGTGTGTTCTTTTCATTTTGTTGATGATTTCCTTTGCTGTGCAAAAACATTTTAGTTTGATGTGATCCCTTGGTTTATTTTTTCTGTTGTTTCCTTAGCCTGAGGAGCTATATCAGAAAAAATATTGCTATGAAAAGTGTCTGAGATTTACTGCCTATGTTTTCTTCTAGGATTTTTATGGTTTTAAGTCTAACATTTAAGTTTTTAATCCCTTTTGAGTTTATTCCTGTATATGATATAAAAAGGCGGTCAGTTTCTTTTTTAAGATTACTTTATTGATTATGCTATTAGTTGTCCCAAATTTTCCCCCTTTGCCCTCCTCTGCCCCATACTCCCCTTATCCCCAGAAATCCCACTCTTGGTTCATGTCCATGAGTCGTGCATATAAGTTCTTTGGCTTCTCCATTTCCTATACTATTCTTAACATCCCCTTGTCTGTTTTGTACCTATCAATTATGCTTCTTAATCCCTGCTCCTTTTCCCCCATTCTCTCTCTTCGTCCTCCCAGCTGAGATCCCTCCAGTTGATCTCCATATCTATGATTCTGTTCTTGTTCTGGTTGTTTGCTTAGTTTGCTTTTTTAGATTCAGTTGTTGATAGTTGTGAATTTGTTGGCATTTTAATGTTCATCGTTTTGATCTTCTTTTTCATAAATAAGTCTCTTTAACATTTCATGTAATAATTGCTTTGTGATGATGAACTCCTTTACCTTGTCTGAGAAGCACTTCATCTGCTCTTCCATTCCAAATGATAGTTTTGCTGGATAGAGTAATCTAGGCTGTAGGTCCTTGCTTTTCATCACTTTGAATACTGCTTGCTAGTCCCTTCTAGCCTGCAAAGTGTCTTTTGAGAAATCAGCTGACAGTTTTATGGGCACTCCTTTGTAGGTAACTCTCTGCTTTTCTCTTGCTGCTTTTAAGAGTCTCTCTTTATGTTTAATCTTTGGCTTTTTAGTTTATTTTTTTAAGATTTTGTTTATTTACTTTTAGAAAAAGAGGAAGGGAAGGAGAAAGAGAGGGAGAGAAACACCAATAGGTGGTTGCCTTTCGTGTGCCCCATGCTGGGAACCTGGCCTGCAATCCAGGCATGTATCCTGACTGGAAATCAAACCGACAACCCTTTGGTTCATAGGCCAGCACTCAATCCACTGATCCATGCCAGCCAGGGCTAACTTTTGGCATTTTAATTATGATGTGTCTTGGTGTGGTTCATTTTGCATTATTTTGGACTCTCTGTGCTTTCTGGACTTGTATGTCTATTTCCTTTACCAAAATAGGGACATTTTCTTTCATTATTTTTTCAAATAAGTTTTTAAGTTCTTGCTCTTCCTCTTCTTCTGGCATCCCTATGATTTGAATGTTAGTATGTCTGGAGATATCCCAGAGGCACCTTATACTATCCTTGTTTTTTTTTTTTAATTCTTTTTTCTTCTTGCTGTTCTGGTTGAATGCTTATTTCTTCCTTACGTTCCAAATCATTGATTTGAATCCCAGCTTCATCCTCTCTACTGATCATTCCCTGTAGATTTTTTATTATTTCACTTAGTATAACTTTCATTTTTTCCTGGGTCTTTTTTATTTTGTTTCCATACTCAATGAGTTCTTTGAGCATCCTGATCACCAGTGTTTTGAACTCTGAATCCGATAGGTTAGTTATCTCCATTTTGTTTAGTTTTTTTCTGGAGTTTTGTTCTGTTCTTTCATTTGGGCCATATTTCTTTGTCTCCCCATTTTGGCAGCCTCCCTGTGTTTGTTTCTGTGTATTAAGTAGAGATGTCTTAGTAGCATGGCCTATTGTAGAAATATGGACCTGTAGGTTGTATGGAGCGGAGCCGTAGGTAATCACCAGGGCGAGACAACCCATGTCACTGCTCTGTGGCTCTGTGTGGGGGAGGGGTTAGAGAGGGCTTGGAGAGGGGACAGTGCCATTTGCTGGCTTCTAGAGGTTTTCCTGGCATTTGTCCTCTGTGACTGGCACCCTTCTAGCTGTTGCCTTGGTGCTGAATCCCAGAGAGGGTGGTGGGTCTGTGTACTTTTTAAGTCCATGCAGGCCCTTTAAGCTGAGTCTTATGAAAATCCAGCAGTTTCTTTTACTGCCCCACCCCTTACTGCATTTTATAGCCAAAAGTTATGGGGATTTATCTTCCTGGTGCTGGAAATCTGGGCTGTGTGGTCTGGCCTGGGGTTGGGAATGCTTGCTTCCAAGGAATCTCTTCCAGTTTTTGTGCATTACACATGAATGTGAGGCCACCCGACCTACCACTGCCACTTCTCTGTGCTATACCATGTCTCTGTGCCTCTCCAGGCATCTCCACATCTCAGCCCGTCTTACCCATCTGGATGACTGTGGCTTCTTTAAATCCTTGGTTGTCAGACTTCCATACAGCTCAATATTCTGACACTTCTGGGTATTATTTGTTTTGAGATCTAGTTGTAATTCTTTCTGTGGTTGTGGGAGGAGGCAAAGCATGTTTACCTGTGCCTCCATCTTGACTGGAAATCAGAGGGTGGTCAGTTTCATTTTTCTGCATATATCTGTCCAGTTTTCCCAATACAATTTATTGAATAGACTATCTTTACCCTATTGTATGTTTTTGCCTTCTTTGTCAAATATTAATTGACTATACAGGCATGGGTTTATTTCTAGGCTCTTTATTCTGTTTCATTGATCTATAAATCTGTTTTTATGTCAGTGCCATGCTGTTTTGACTGTTATGGTCTTCTGCTTTAGTTTGATGTTTGGTGGTATGATCTCTCCAACTTCTTTCTCAAGATTTCTGTGGCTATTTTGGGTCTTTTGTGATTCCATATAAATTTTTGGAATATTTGTTCTAGTTCTGTGAAATACACCATTGGTATCTTGATAGGAATATGTTGAATCTATAGATTGCTTTGGATGGTATGGACATTTTAATGATGTTAATTCTTCTATCCATGAACACAGTATGTACTTCCACTTATTTTTATCTTCTTCACATTCTTTCTTCAGTGTCTCATAATTTTCCAAGTACAGGTCTTTTACATCTTTGGTTAAATTTATTCCTAGGTATTTTATTCTTTTTGAAGCAACTGTGGATGGGATTTATTTTCTTAGGTTCCCTTTCTGATAGTTCATTATTGGTGTATAAAAATGCAACTGATTTCTTGATATTTATTTTCTAGCCTACTAATTAACTGAATTCATTAATCAGTTCTAGTAGTTTTTTGGTGGAATCTTTAGGGTTCTCCAGAGGCTCTAATAAAATCATTCTAGGGCAGGCTCAGCGATTTGTGAAAGGTTAAAAGTACAAATTCCATCTCTGTCACATCTACCTCTATATGACCTTAGATAGTTTCTTAATTTTTCATGTCTGAAGTAGAGAAAATAATAGTGCCTCTTCATAGAACTGTGGTGAGTTAATATAGCAGTAAGAAGAGTTTGACCTGATTGAGTGCTCAATAAGGTTACCTTCAATCACTGCCGCCATCATCATCATCATCATCATCATCATCATCGATGAGATTCTAGATTAGTGGTTCTTAATCACAGATAGATAATACAATCACCTGGGAAATGTAGAAGCAGATGCTGATATAGCTGGTCTGGAGTAGGTCTTGGGGAGGGGTGTTATTTTAAAGCATCCAAGGTTTAATGTAGCATCACAGTCGAGATCCAGCAGGCCCTAGATCGGGGCTTCTCAAAATGCACATATGATTCACCAAAGAATCTGGTAAAAATGCAGATTTTGATTCAGAAGGTTTCAGGTGAGCCTAGAATCACATTTTAACCATGCTGCCGATGTTGCTGTCTACAGACCACACTATGAGTAGCAGGCTTTAGAATAAAACCCCTGAGAACAAACAGACACAACCCACAGCTTGGTTGGTGGTTTTAGTGTCAACTCACAAAACAGTTGTGACAGAGGCCACTTGCTTCCTGGTTACATCCAGGCTCATCAGATGCCCAGTGCCACACTCTGCCTGAAAGCTTCCTTGGCCCCTCACTAATACAGCCAAACCCTGGGAGGAGATGCAGGCATCTCTTCAACTTCTCTGACAAGATATGTCAAGTGAACATTCATTGCTGTCCCCAGAGTTCTTTCAGAAGGCATTTAAGGAAATACCGCACACTTAGCACCTCACTCTTCAGGTTGTGCAGCTCAGGGTCATCATTTTGCTCATAAAAGGGTCATTTGTGGGTGTCTAAACTGCTGAGTCAATGGCCCTGTCAAGTGGGAAGAGTATGATTGCCCCTGTTTTGGGCATAAATGATTTTAGTGTTTTCCAAACACCATTAAATGCCAAAGTCCCTGGCCCTCAATTTGGTCGAGTGTGTCAATCAGAGGCCTACCATCAAACTGGGGCAAGTGAGGGGGATGGATGATTTAAATCAGAGCCAGCTGACAGGCTTAGGATATTAACTCTGCAAGCCTGTATCTGCATCTTCTTGCAAACTCCATGTGATTTTCCCTAAGCCACCCTCTATAAGGTTGATGTTGTAAGCAGAGGGCCTTGCTGCTTAAACGTAGGACATGGGAATCAGAGCATCATGAATCACTGTCAAGGCAAAGCTGAGAACATCTTTGCTTATCTACACATATTTAATGTTACAGCATCCTTTCGCTGTGTGTTGATTAGGCACAAACAGTATTTAAATACCTGATTACAAAGACTCTTACTTTTTACATAGCAAACCTATCCTGTAGAGCACAGGTGGCAAACACAAGGCCCACGGGCCAAATCTGGCCCTTCACCTTGTTTTATCCGGCCCGGCACCTTGTTTCTACCCGGCGGCAGTGCTGAACTCCTTGCCCCCAGTTAAGGAGTAGTTACATTTATACAGTCCTAAAATTACACTCGACCCTTTGAAGGCAGCCGTGAGGCTGATGTGGCCCCCGGTGAAAATGAGTTTGACACTCCTGCTGTAGGCTTTTATTTTATGTTTTATGATCCCTAAAGTCTGGAGTCAATACTCATTTTTTTTTAAGAAGGCATGCATTATCTATCATCCTCATCACCAGAACAATAGAAGCCAACACAGACCTCCCCGTGTATCACACAAAATAGATATTATTAGCCTCACTTTACCTAGGATGAAATTGGGGCCCTAGAAGTTAAGTACCTTGCCCACGTTCCCCTACCTAATAAATATGGAGCTGGTATTTGAACCCAGGGCCTCTTAGCACCGATGCTTGTAATCACTGCACTAGACTCCTTTTGTAAGAATGCTGCTTCTCAGCATTTGAGAGTGCTTAGTACCTGCCATGCCTGGGTCAAGGGCTCCACGTGGATTATCTCCTTTTGCCCTCACAGTGCCTGTATGGGTGAGGCACTGTTCATTTCATTTTCTGATTGAGGAGGCTGATCTTAGAGAAATGATGTCATTTTCCCAAGTTTACACTCCCCCTTGTAAGCACTCAAGCTGGCGTTTGAACCCAAGGGGCACATGTGCCTCTCCTTCACTGATTCTTGCTCCCAGACACTCCTCTCCTCTAACCCTCAAGAGGTTTCCTGGATCTGCCCATGCATTGCTTCCATCAGTGCCCTCCTTTTGCCATGCAAGGTAGCATGTTCACAGGTTCCAGGGATCAGGACACAGACATCATCAGTGGCCATTACTCTGTCCACTCACACACCATTCCATCCTTCTCCCACGTAAGTCCTGCATGGTCCTCCATCTGCCTCCTGCTCACATCTTCTTCCCTTCCTCATCCCTGGCAGCCAGGGTGATCTTTCTGTGTCTGAATGCATCCCTTCACAGCTTGTCTAAACCCTCCTAAGGGCATGATCTGACTGGCAACTCTCTGGACTGCTTTCTTACTGCTTGCCCCCTCACTCCCTCTGCCCTGTCACACTGTTTCCTTGTGATTCCTCCAGTGTGTCGAGGCTTTCCATTTGCTGTTGCCCAAGCCTGAGACACTCTTCCCTCAGTTCTTGCATGGCTTTGTCACTTGATCCATTCAGGTGGCTCTGATGGATTGTCATGTTGTCATCTCCATACCACTGTCTTTCCTTCGCATGGTTGGTTTTCTTCAGAACTTTTCTGAAGTTATGTTGTAGGGTTCCCTCCTTTTAATGTCTCTCTCCTTTCCCTGGAGCAAAAATGCAAAAAGGCAGCTTCTGTGTCTTGTTCTCTGCACTTGTTCATAGCACGTGGGACAATGTTTGATATGAAGTGTGTGCCCAATACATGGTAAGGAAAGAAGGAAGGAAGGAAAGAAGGAAGGAGTGAGGGATGGAAGGAAGAAAGAAAAAAAGGAATGGTGGGAGAAGTCCCTTAGTTACTGCCCTTTTTTGGTTGTTCTCTGAGGCCTTATCACTTATGGAGGATGCTACTACTATAAATACCTCAAAAAGAAAAGAATCACTTTTACCTCTTTCAAATGCATTTTATTTATAACACAGTTAAATTGTCCCAACATTTAAATAGTCCCACTCAGGTATACACTCCCAACAGCCCAAGCTTGTTACCCGACATTATTAATCTGCCAATGAGAAGCTGTGTGACAGGAAACTCTGTGTGTCAGTGTCCTCATCTGTAAAACGGGGATAATAATACAGCGCTGTGCTCACAGGGCTGTCATGAGCCTGACGTCAAAGTTTGCAAAGCACTTAGAAGGGATACAGGGACAGAACAAGCATCATGTAAGAGTTTGCTAAATTTTTAAAAACCAGGCTTTTGTACTTGAATTCAAACTATTCTCTCCAATAATCAATTCAACCTTTACTTAATTTAGGAAAGCATTTGGAAACTTTCAGGTTTTTACTTTAAATCAATTTGTTTCTGCTTTCTTGTAACTTAGGAAAGTACTAGTTTACACTCCTATTCAAGCCACATGGCAAAAGTGCATCTTTGCCAATTTCTTTTTTCTGCCAGTGGTCATGGTCTTACCAATAAGTGTTTCTTCCATGGACTTGGGCTGTTACCACGTTTTTTTAAACTAATAGGATTATCAAATTTAGAACTTCCCTTGCTCCCAGGGCAAGTATGAAATCTCAAGGCTGCTCTGTAGTTGATCCTAAAGGACAGTATCCTTTCCTAGGTTGTGGGGTAGGGTGGGGGGAAGCTTAAAACCTGACATTCATTTGTTGCTTGCCCCATTAGGTCACCACCTTGGAAGGCTGCTTCCCCCTTACCACAGAAAAGTCTGCTCCATTTATTTTGGCTCCAACCAACCTAATAGTGTATTGAATTCAGTGATAGACTGTTTTCCTTGGAAGCTGGAGAATCCAGTGGTTTTAGATCAAGCTTGAATTCTTGCTGCAAATTCCAAACTGGAAGTCAGATGACTTCATCCAGCAGTGGTGGGGTTGGGGAGAAGGTGGGATAGGCCTTGGATAGTGGATTTTAAATATTGGAGCCTATTCATCATGGTGTCTAATGAGGTAGAAGCTAACACTCTTTGAGGGTGATGTGGACAAACCATTTTCTTATCCTGTTCAAAAGCAGGGTCCTTATATCTAGTTTTGTTTGTTTTTATTGTTTCCATCCAGAACAGAAAGCAGTTTTAAGCTAATCCTGTGAGGCAAGGATGGATTGAAAGGACACCTACTGTGTATAGATGCAAGACAGACCCCTTCAGGGGCAGAACGAGTGAAGGCCACTGCAGAAGGACTAAATGCTGGATGGGCATAAGGTCAGATGGGGCTTTGGTCAAAGACAGTAGAGGTAGCCCACACCCACATAGGGATTCTTTGGAGCCTGTGCCTTTTCTCTGCCAGCAGCTGTGAGTGGGAACTAAGAAAGAGCACCTCTCACAGTAGATAGTGGGCAGCTTGGACAGCCATTGGCTGGGTCAGGGGAGATACAGGACTGAGCAGGGGTTACCCAGACTTCCGGTGATTTGCACTAATAACCAAGAAGAGCATCCTGCTCTTGGAGATAAATTCACTCTCTTGTCATTCTCAATTTTTCTGATATTCTAGGTTCCAGACCAGAGATTTTTTTTTAAAACCAAAGGTCCATGGGGCTTCTAAGAGTGTCTGTGGGAGAGTTCAAGGGCTTCTTGAAAGCTCAGAAATTGAACACAAAATGTTGTATGCGTGTGCATTGCCCTGGGAAATAGTCCATAGTTCACATCAGATTTTCAGAAGGATTCTGTGATCTTCTCTTCTGCCAAGCTTAGAACCACTGTTCTAGATGGCATCATAAATCACAGCATAGAACAAACACATTGTACTTTTGTCTCTCATAATATGTGCAGAATTTGGCAAAGCCTGCAAACTCGAGAGGTAAGAAGCAAGGGCCAAGAGCATTTATGAGAAAGTGCTGGTCTAGTCTGAAGGGCTAGCCGTATTCATGTCTGCTCTCTTAGTCAGCTCAGGCTGTTGTAACAAATTACCACAGACTGGGCGGCTTATACAACAAACATTTATTTACCATAGTTCTTGGGTCTGGGATGTCTGAGATCAGGGTGCCAATAGATGTGGTTTCTGGTGAAGGTTTTCTGCCTGGTCTGCAGCTGGCGGTCTTCTTGCTGGGTCTTTACATGGTGGAGAGAGAGAAGAAAGTTCTCTACTGTCTCCTCCTAGAAAGGTAGTAATCCCACAATGAGGGCTCCACTCTCATCATCTAATCACCTCCCAAAGGCCTGACTTCCATCACACTGGGGATGAGGGTTTCAGTCTATGAATTTGGGGTGGGGGATACAAACACGTAGTTCCCAGTGTCTGGCGCTGGGCTCAACAAGCAACTCCAGAGCCTTCACTCAAACACAAGCACATCTGTGTGGAAACACATCGAGAGTGATATAGATATCGATGAATAAGCAAGATTATGTTCACATTATAAAAGAGTATTCACTGAGCACCTACAATATGCCAGGAACTTTGGATACGGTACCTCACTGGATCGTCACGATAATCTTATGATAGAGTGACTTAAGCTCAAAGATGTCAAATGAATTTCTCAAGGTCATTAAGTGGTAGGATTGGGATTTAAGGTCTGGTTTGGCCAGTCCATGCTTCCTCCCAACTTAAGTAAACAGCCATCATGACAGTTTCAGGGACATTGACTTATCTGTCAGAAAGTCACACACTATGTTAGGAATTGGGAGGAATAACCAGTTTTCCCTCCCGAAGGGACTGTCAGGCAAACCCTGTGGGAGTGGGATTTCTGCAACTCTGTGGAGTTAACATGAGAAGACTTGGAAAGTTAGAAAAGGGAGGGGGGAGGCTGCATTCCAGGCATAGCTTATGGCATGAGAAAGCACCAAATTTGGAGTGGGACAAACAGATGAAGAAGGTGTCAAGTTCTCCGGGGAGGAGTAGAGGGGACTGGAGGCTAAAAAGAGAAGAGCTCTGGCAAGATGCTATGGTGACTTAGCTGAGCCTCAAACAAAGAAGAACCGTCCCAGACCGCAAGGAGCCTCTCCTCCCCCATCCCCGTGAAGGGATGTTCCACACAATGAAGGGGACACAGTCTCAGATGGAAACGGGCTGCCTGTTCCACATGGAGGTCTTCAATTCTAGCAGAGAACTAACTCTCTGGTCACAGGAAAAGCTACCCGAATTATAATGACTTGTCCATTTGTAAAAGATGGTTTAACAAGGGCTGGACTTAGGGGCGAGTGAAAGGTAAGGAATTAGAGGAGGAAAAACAGTAACTGAGTGGGAAGAGGGACCAAGCAGGACCGACAGGGGGCACCTGAGTCCTCACACTAGCATCAGTGATCTTGCATCCAGTTGTGGGTACAGCACTGCATCCCACCCCAATCTTGGAATGCAAAAACCTCCCTGTCCCTCGCCCCACCCCAGAAAGGCTGCCCGGGGAGAGAAAACAACTGGAATGGCATCACAACAGAAGGCAAGCTCAAATTTGGGTCAGACGTGGCCCTGTCAGCTGCCTTGCTACCTGTCCCCAGGAGGATAGACTCTGCTTTCACTGGGGCGGTTTGGAGAGCTGCTGAGTGTTCATATTGGAACAACGGAGCCAGACTTGGGAATGCATGGGAGTCTGGGAACTGCTTTCTTCAACACACAAGATCAGAATCTTGTTTGTGCTCATACCCTTCTCAGAAGCCAAGGGTGCAGACACTGCAGTGTAAACATGTTCCTTTGTCAAGTCCGCACAGGCTCCATCCTGGGAGCCTCTGGAGGGGCTGCCTTGCGCGTGCCGGGGCTCCCCCAGTGCTCCTGGCTCCCACTCAAGCAGCCGCCTCTGTTCCACCCCCACCTCTCCAAGGATGCCTTCCCCTCTAGTGGGATAAATTTAGCTCTGAATGAATGCAGAAAAAGAGAGCATGTTAATGCAAACACAGACCAAATAGCTTTCAAATACAGGTTTGACACACACACAATTGGCACAAAAGATCCAAGCTTTTCTTTCCTTTTCTCCTACTTTTCCTTCTTCCATGTCGTCCTCAGGCCCTTGCACCTTTTTCTGCATTTATTTAAGCTGATTTAATATGTAGATCAGAATATGAGGCTGTTCATCTTTGGACAAATAAAATAGAAGTCACTTGAGTGACTGAGGAATAGCAAGAAGTCAGAGAGAGCATTGCATGATGTGGCTCAGTTGGTGGAGTGTCGTCTTGCAAAGTGAAAGGTCACCGGTTGGATTCCCCATTAGCACAGATGCCTGGGTTGCAGGTTGGGTGCCTGGTTCGGGTGCTTACAGGAGGCAACTCATTGATGTTTCCCTCCCTCTCTTTCTCCCTTTCTTCCCCTCTCTCCAAAAATAAAATAATGAAAATTAAAAAAAAAAAGAAGATGAAGGAGAGAGAGTCCCCAATGGTGTGGATCATTTTTGTGTATTGGTTGGCTAGGCTTTGAAACCCATGAGAAACTTATAAGCCTCTTTTGTCTAACATGCTAGCAGTCTTTTCTTCTGGTGAGCTGAGACTGTGGCTGCCACAGAACATTGTGCGGTCCTCCTGACGTTTCCGGCTGACCTGCCAGCATCTCCCTGAGGGCCCTCACTTTGAGGTCATCCCTTTCACTGTAGTTTTGCAAGCACATAGAGCATTTATAGTTCTCAAAGCACTTTCTCACTCGTGAGTTCCTTTAATCCTTCTAAGAGTCTTTGGGGAAGTTAGCTATGCCTATTCCCGGTTTACAAATAGAAAACCTTAGCTCAGAGTGGTTAAGTGACTCATCTGAGGTCACACAGTTAGTGGCAGAGTTAGGATTAGGACCTAGATTGAGATTTTTGTCTTGTGCTCTCCTTGCTCTACCTTGAGCTCCTTCTGGAACAGGCAATTTGTCTAGGAGGACCCAGTTGGGAGGGTTACTCATTAGAAGCAATTTTGAAGACTGTGACCTCTCAGTGATACAGGCTCAGAGGGGCTAAACTCGAGTTGGATCCATTTGGTCAGTGTTTGGACAGTGGACTAGAGGTGGACATGGAGTGTTAAGACCCTGGACACCCCAAAGGACATCAGAAGGGCTCAGCATCCATAGGTGGAAGGAGCCGAAGCTAGACTTTCCAATTTCACTATTCATTCCCTAATCAGGAAGGCACACAGGATTTAGTTGATAGGCCACTGTCTCTCTGCCCCCAACCCCACAGGAAATCTCTCTTTTGTCAGCTGTGCTGACTTGCAGAATGTGTATGGCATTATTACACCATGACTAACAATGAAAATGTTGATAGCCGCACTACATAAAGGGATTCCAAGCTGACGGGGCACATCATGGTCATTGTACTGAGGCAAACTAGATTGCCCACTAAACTCTCTGAGAAGCTGATGACCCGATTGTGTCTGCTGGCATTAGAGAACCAGACTGGCCTTCCCGAAGGCTCTTTGGCTTTGTAGCTAATTCACACCTACGCAGAGAATCGACTACACCAAGAACAAGTTTTAATATGTAGGTATGTCTTTCCTCCTAAACACTCCAAAATTAAGCTTTCTTTTGCATCGCTTCCTAGGACCTAATCTAGCTCCTCTTTTGAGTTGCTTCTCATCCCTTCTTATTTATAGTTACTAAATTGATCCACTCCAAAAGATTAGATTGTAGGAGTATATGAATCATTAAAAAGGGAATCTGGTGAACAAATTTCTAGACAATAAATGACACAGAGCAGAATCCTCCCTTTTAAAAGATGAGAAGAGAGAAGTACTCACTAATGTGAAGGACTTTAAGAATACTGAAAGTTCATTAAAAAGAAAAAAGCCTACACAAAAGAGTGGATAAAATCAGGTCACTTGGTTTGGTCCATGACATTTACAATGAAGCAATAATTGGGCCGAGTAATTATGACCCATTCTCAAGCATTTTATATCTGTTATTCTGATTTATCACAATATCACGAAGAGGTTAGAGTTATCCTCCTCCCATTAAAGATGAGGAAAATGAGTCCAAAAGGATTCAAGGTAGTGCCATTGGTGAGGCTGAGGGCTGGATTCTGACTCGTCTTGAGAGCTCATGCCTTTCTCCTGTGCCACACCCACCTCTTGCTTCCTAATCCCATGTTTCAAAACTTTTGTCAATAACAAAACTATTATGAACCAACATCTGAACGTCCCAGCAAGTAAATGAAGAACGATCGCTCACCATCCAGCTATAATTCCTAAGACTCCTCATAAACCTCCCTTCCTCTATGGCTCAGGAGTTGGTCCACCAACACTGCCAAAGCTAACCCAGAGAAAGGGAAATGCTAACACTCATTTCTAGGTAGATTCCCAGTTGCTCATTTTAAATCTGCCATGCAGAGGCCTCAGTCAACACACAGCTTCCGTGCCATCCAGCCTCGTTTACTGCCTACGCTGGTGCACTGTCCTCACAGTTTTCTCTCTGTCTTCTTGTACCAGGGGCACTCCCTGCATGAACCTATCATTTGAACCCCATTCTTAAAAACAGCACATATTTGAAATCCCATCAACTTTCCCAAATTGTTGACAACCACAGGGGCCAGAAGGGTTCCAACCACTGTGCCCCTCCTTTTAATGCTGTGCAGCCATCACATATGTTTTGAGTGACCGCACATTCTACAAGGTCCTGGGCAAGAGAGAGCTAATATGAAACACAGACATTTTAGAGGATGCTGGCATTCCTTTTAAAATGACTTCGTCAAAGGAAAGTTTCAAGCGACGATGAAATTTTATACTCTTCGCTGCTGCTCAGCAAGACTTGAACGTTCACTCACTCAGTGGGCTTTAGCAAGTTATCCCCCTTTCAGTTTATGGAGCTCCCGTTTTCCCCACAAGGGAGTAGGCTGTGGTCATTCGTGGTTCCCAAAGGACTCATACCCTGAAACAGAGTTTGGAGTTTTTATTAAGAAAACATCTATTTTGCAAATCTAGCATTCTGTATTCTCTCCGTGTAGTGCTGTGCAATGCAGCATCCATCAGAAAAACCATTAAACAATACAGGTAGTGCTTATGCAACACAATTTGTGTCCCAGCATGAACCAGTGATTTGTTACATGCATTGCACACTATTGTAATAGATCTTTCCAGATTTTAAATGTGTGGAGGGCAAAAAGTCACTGCTTTTAACACCAGACTATGACTTCTTTGTAATACCAAGCTATAGCCTAATGTCTGGTATAGGATAAGCTACATGACAGAAGTTTGCCAAAGAAATGGCAAATTTAGGGTTATAAATGTCTGTTTGTAATGGGTTCAATTATTCTAAAATGCTAAAATTAGATATTTGAGGGGAGAAGTGCTGGAAGAAGAGAAAATGTTTTCCCTTTGCTCTTTGGCCAGGTATTAGCTATTCATTTCACATGCCTCCCCATGCCTCTGTTTCACTTAGGATTCTTAGTCCAAGCAACAGAAACTGATTCCAGTGGATAGAAGCAGAGAAGGCAGGAACTGAAAGTGCATTAAAGTAGCTCACAGAACAGCTGGGAAGGCTAGAGAAGGAGGCTTGGGCAATGGGCAGGACCGAAGGTGAGCGACCAACCTGAAAGAATCCTCTAATGCTGTGTCTTCAAGATCCTTGACAGGTGCACATGCCTGACTGAGCCCAGACTGCCGGCCATGTCAGAGGTTCCAGGGGATCTGGGGATGCAAGTGCCTGGCATTTCCCAGCTTCCATGAGAGGTGGCCCAGACTCTCACTATGGCTTGTAATATGGGAATTCCCCCAAGATAGAGAGAGATTCATAACTTAGGCAGCCAAAATTTATGAAAGAGTCTGCTATACTTCCAGCTGGCCAAAAGTCTCCTTTGACTCTTTGCCATACTTACTTCGACAACCCTCACTACTGAGTAAACACATTCACTGCATATCATGTGTCTTAGCTGGTTAGTATCTCAGCTGTTTAGAGACCACTGAGAAAGTACACCATGATTGGTCATGAGTCTTTTGTCCATTTCTAGTAAACTTAGTACAGTGGTTCTGAACCCTAACCCTTCCTCACCCCATAGAAATTTAATTCCGTGCATGCATTCAGAGAGATGTGCCCCAGAAGATTCTGAGGCATGCTTCTGGTTATCAAACATGTTTCAGTTTCCTCCCATGTCCCACAGCTTCTTTACAAACCATTTCTATTTTTCTGAACTCCCCCGCCGTTATACCACCAGTCTCAACCAGTGACCCTTCCAGCAGCTGGGAAATCTAGGCCATCTAATGCACACTCACTATCAACTTCTCTCTGCTTCAACTTAAAATGTCTTCTCATCTTCACCCATTCCATCCTCCTGCCCTACTTTACTTCTTCTGAGGCTAAACTGGCCACCAGTGCTCACCTGGATGCTCTTTGGTCTAATCTGAGACCTATCTAATATTTATCTTCCCTTTGACTGTGTCTTTGACCTCATTTCCATGATGCCTAATTCCCTTTGGCCCTGAAACATTCACATCTCACCTGACCTAACAGCCCTCAACTTGACCCTGCTTCCCATAGACCACCTTGCTATACCCCTTGCCACCCACCCCTTCATTCTTCACATCCAAAGATTTGAAAGGAGTGTTTTGTGCTCATGGTTGCTTCTTCCCCCCTTTCACTCATTCTCAACTCTAATTGCTTCTAGGTTCATCCTCCACACACGCACTGCTCTTCCAGTGTCACCCATGGCTCCCTGACTGCCCGAGCCAATGGCCTCTTCTTAATTAGTGCCCTTGACCTCTCAGAAGCATCTGAGCCTGTTGGAAACACTTCCTCTTTTTTTCCTTCTACTTCTCAGGTGATACTTTCTTGGATTCTTCAGCTGGGCTTCCTCCCCTTCTTGTTCTATTTTCTCCCTCCAGCCATTCATTCTCATTGCTTTAGATATAACCTCAAAGTAAATGGCACCCAGATATGGGTCATGAGTCCTGATTCTTCTGTCCTGAGGTTCAGATCTTTCTAGCAGGTCACCTTTAAAAAGGGTGCTCAGGTCCTTCTCCCACCCCATCTCCTCTTCTGTGATTCCTTTTAAAAAAATGTATTGTGAGACGCTGGCTGGTGTAGCTCAGTGGATTGAGCGCGGGCTGCGAACTAAAGTGTCGCCGGTTCGATTCCCAGTCAGGGCACATGCCTGGGTTGTGGGCCAGGTCCCCAGTGGGGGCCAAGTGAGAGGCAACCTCACATTGATGTTTCTCTCCTTTTCTTTCTCCCTCCCTTCCCCTCTGTCTAAAAATAAATAAATAAAATCTTTAAAAAAATGTATTGTGAAATATTTATAACATAAAATTTACCTATTAAACTAGGGTTGTCAAATTCATTTTCTCTGGGGGCCACATCAGCCTTGTGGTTGCCTTCAAAGGGCCGAATGTAATTTTACGACTGTATACATGTAGCTACTCCTTAATTAACAGTTAAGTGACAGCTTAGCATTGCCGCCGGGTAGGAATAAGGGGCCAGGCTGGGTAAAACAAGGTGGAGGGCCGGATTCAGCCTGCGGGCCTTGTGTTTGACACCTGTGTATTAAGCCACGTGGAATCGTACAGCTGAGGGACATTAAGTCATACACATTGTTGTGTTCCTCTGAGTGTTAAGAACTCGGGCTCTGCCGAGTCTGGGCTGTTTTGATCCCAGCTCTATGACTCTGGCTGTCTTTCCACCTCGCTGGCCCCACTTTCATCGTCCTGATAGTTTCTACTCTTGTTGGGTAGCAGTTACTCTGCTGACGAAGTAACAGTTTTGTTCGTGTGTGAGCTGGTGCTCGAAGTGAAGAGAAAATGCATGGTTTGAAGACAGTGATGGGTCTGAGCCAGAGGCAGAAGTTCTGAGTATATTGGAGCGGGATTGCCTACTCTGGTGTCAGCTCGGCTTTAGGACAGACATGGCTCCTCCTATCTCTGGTACGTAAAGGAAGAGAAAACAGTCAGTAAAATTGGTTTGGTGACCGCTTCAGTCTTCAGGCAGGGTAGTTAGTAATTGCTCATCAAGTCGACAAGTAAAACCTCTGTGCGTGTTGAAAAGGCCATTTTTGTTGAGTTGTAAGAGTTTGCCCAGGAAAGAGATCGGGGGAAATTTCATGTGCATACCTTTTCAAATGCTTTCTTAAGTCCCGCATTTAGAGAAGCATCCAGGACCTTGAAAGAGCACAATGGGGTTTTGTTTTGTTTTTGGGTTTTTTTTAAAAAATGTTTATTTCATTTTTTGGAGGAGACTCTCCTTATGAATGTTGTGGATTCTAGCAGGTCCTTCCTGAATGGTAAGAAGTGTTTTGCTTGATTTTTAGCGTTTATTTCCTTTTGGACTGGCCTCATCCATCGCTCACATCCTGTGGGGGCCCTGTCACAAAAGATGTGCGCTAGCATTCCAAAAGTCTGTCGTCTGCTTCGGTAAAGAAGTCGTAAAGTACTTTAGTGATCAGATGCTACTCTTCCTTCTAGAGACTGTGTTGAAATACAGACCCGTAAAGGACTTCAGCCTAGAATGTCGCAGGGTGATGACAGAACAGATTGCCCTTTACAAAACACCTTTATAGACTTTATCTCATTCACTCTGACAACTATGTGAGGATTACTGCTGTGATCTTCCATTTTTCTGATGAGAAAACTGAGGTTCAGAGTGGTTAAGTGAGTTGCCCAAGGTTTCACAGCTAATAAGTTGTCTAGCCTAGCCTAGCCTAGCCTAGCTGAGCATCCAGGACTGCAAACACTTTTGGCCTCACAGAGATCTGTTTTGAGTTATACCTCTGCCAGCGGCCTTGATATTTGAGGACCCGGCCATCTAAGGCCAGGCAGTCCTTCCCTATTGGAAATGTCCCCACATGGAGCCCAGGCATCTGGCATGAGCTAGAGGGCAACTAGAAGACTCGGTGGCCACAGCTGGTAGATAAGGGCAAGTTCTTGGACTCCCCCTCCCCTGCAATCCCGCCCTACCAGAGGCCTCTTGGCTGGCATCTGCTCCCTGGAGGCGCCACCCCGTCTTGCTTGCGCGCCACAGAGCGCGTGTCCACCCAGGCGCGCCAGCCGTGCGTCCTAGCAGCTTGCTGAGCGCTGAGCTCCAGGTGCCCACCCGCACGTGCGCTGCCTGTCGGCACCTTGGGGATCACCCTCTCCCTCCACGCGTCAACAGCCCCTACGTGTCTCCTAGCAGTCTAGAGCCGCCGGGGGCCACAGCCCTGACTGCGGCCCCGAGTCCCGCACACCCCAGGGGCGGAGCGTGTCGCCGAAACGTCAGGGCGGAGAACCAGCAATGGGCGAGCGCGCCCTCCCAGCGGCTGCCCACGGCCCACGTTCCCAACTAGCGCGGCCGGCGGCGGCGGCAGGGAGATGCAGTTAGCGGCGGCGCTGGGGCGCAGCCAGGCGGCCGGGCGGGCGGGGGCCAGAGGCTGAGCCCGGGCCAGCCAGGCAGGCGAGCCAGCCGCGCGCACAGCTCTTCCCGCAATCCCGAGCGGATTCCAGCCGTCCCTCTGCTCTCCCTGGGTTCCAGCAAAGCCCCCCGCGGTGCCCATCAATTTCCTTGAGTGACTACAGCGTACATTTGTTTTTCTTTCTTCTTTCCTCTCCCTGTGTGCCCTTCTCCAGGATGGCAGAGGCGGAATTGCACAAGGAAAGGCTGCAAGCCATAGCTGTAAGTCCACTTTCATTTTATTTTCTTGCTCTATTGTCTGGGATGCAAAGGGACCCGAGTGTTTCGGGCCATCGACATTCCAGCACAGTAGCCCACGGGGCATGTGTTGTGGGGATGTAAGTCTGTCAAGGCTCAGCTATGCTGCTTTTTCTTTTACAAGTCTTGTATAGAAACCCCCAGGGCGCGCTTTGGGCTGGGGATTTGACTGTGGAAAATTGGCTTAGAAATAAGATGCTTGCTACCAGGCTTTGGGGAAAGACTAAACAGACGCTTGGTTAGGGAGAGTTGGGGGGCAGGCTGTGATTCCTGGAATATTATCTCCCAGTGCTCAGTAATATCTCTGACTTCATACCCTGGAGAACGGAGGGATCCGTGACCGGAACGGTGGCTGCCATCCTCTCTGCGGAAACGTTTCTCTGCTAAGTGGAAAACCAGCAGTCAGCTCCACTGCCAGCCACGCGGTAGAACCTTCTTTCTGAAACCAACCAGGAGCGTTTATTTTTCCTGTTCTTCTTGATATTGACAAGGGCACTGGCGCAAACCACCACGCTGGAGGGGTCTGGGGACTTCTAACATCTGGGTCCTGGGAGTAATATTCCAAGAGAACCTCTTTCTAATGGGTGTGGATCATCTAAAAACCTATTTTCAGCACACAAAGGAGCAACCAGTTTTGGCAAAGTTTATATGCACTTTTAGAAAAGTGTACTCATCTGTATTTTGGTTAAAAAAAAAACAACACAAAAAACCTCTTGCAGACTGCCTAGATTTGAGCAAGCTTCTACAGTGTTGCCAACGATCCGCAGATGTGGTATTTTTACTGGAGCCACCACAGCTGGGATATATATTTCCTTTGCAGAGGAGGGGACGGTTACTGCTGCTATATGAAATAATAACAATTAAAAGAGAAGGTCTGTTAACATGTTGGCATACAAGAATCACCAGACATTTTTCTACTTAAGGACCTTTTTTTTTTTGGTCCAGGAGTTCCTTGGAAACACATATAAATTTGTTGGAGAAAGAGTGTGTAATATTTTGGAAGCAAAGCATATTACAGTGTTGTTTTTTTAATCCTTTGGACAGCTTCTTTGTTGGGAAAAAGGCACACGGGCCTTCGTTTTAAAAGAAGCATTTGATGTGGTCTCCGTGGCCCTGAGACCCTCTTTATCAAACTCTTCAAATCTGAAACATCTTAGGGACTTAGAGTTTGCCATCTGTGCTGAAATACTGTGGTTTGCCTATTGAGCGAGCAGTCTTTGAGTTCTGGTCCTCAAAACTCAGGAAGGCTGTTTTTTTTCCTTTCTTTTCTCTCCCTGTCCCTTTGTGCCTGTGTATTTTGATGGTTAATGAAGTTGTGTGTGGTTTCTAAAGTTCGTGGCCAGGCAGTGTGGCCAGTGTGTTGGGAACTTGATAAGAATGGGGATATTCAGTTATTGGTGCCATGTAGCTGGTGGGGTTTTTATATAAACTGAATAATAGGCTGCTTTAGCTGTCTGCGAAGTGGCTACTCCAGAGAACGTTCAGTTGCTCCCATAGGCTGCTGCTGAAGGTCTCCAACAGTTGTCACAGTTTCTGCCTGTGCGTGACCAGCTTTACTGGAGGCCCGAGGAACAGCTGAGCTTCATGAAAGGACTTGCTTTCTGATCGGGGAGCCAGTAGCAGCTAGCACGGGGGCTGCCCCTTTCCAAGTGGGGTTGGGTAATCCCAGCAGGGGCCAAGAAAGCTCTAGATAGGCTTTTGAAATGCTCACCAGTGTGTGAGAAGAATAAACACAAACACTAGTGCTTACTTTGTTATGGAATTGAGTTTGTCCTTTGTACCTGGGAAGATGTTGATGCTTCTCTTGAAAGTATCAGCCTCAATAAATGTATGTGCATGTTATTGTTAGTTCAGGTTTTCTAATAGTGAAACCACTATGTGTGTGTGAGGGGGGGGGAGAGAAAGAGAGAGAGAGAGAGAGAGAGAGAGAGAGAGAATGAATAAGAAGTAGGGAATGGGAGTGGGAAGCTTGTGACCACATCAGTAATTCATTCTAGCCATGCTTTGGCTTAGAGCACACTCTCCAAATTAAGGAAGCCCTGCTTCTCTCTTCCACTTTCTTAGAGTTTTCAGGAGCCCCCGAGGAGCTCACCAACTCACCTTCGGAGCCTAGCACTCCTGAAGTCTCTCTGGACGAGTCCTCACCTCTTCACCAACCTGGGCTCCTCTCCGAGGGGCAGAGCACATAGACTGGGACTCCACTCAGTAGGGTCGTGGGCAGTCTTTAGCCTGGTCCCAGTTCCTTCATCTATGAAAGGGACTCATGACTTCTGCCTCAAGGACTGATTGTAAGATTGAGATATGATGTAGGCGAAGTACCTGGCACACAGCTGCCATGGCGTGGAGTTGAGGCAGAGCCCCCAGTTCCTGTCTACACTGCTGCCCTGACCTGTGGGGGTTAGAGACAACATGTCTGAAGGGGAAAGAGTCTGAATAGCCTTTTTTATCCTTTTCTTTAATCCACCAAAGGCCAGAGCTCTGCCCAACATCACATCCTCCAGTTGCTTCAGACACAGGTGCAGAGGCATCACTTGAGGATTCGGTCAACACGTACTTACAGAATGCTTCCCCTGGGATGTACTGGCAACACCAAAAGGGCAGTGTCCCCAGGTCTCAGCCACCGCAGGGAAGGTTTTGCCTTTTGCACACTTAAGTTCTAAAAGGTCTTGTGCCTCGGGGTACTTGTCCTATGATCGTTGGAAGGAAATGAAACGCTCAGTAACTCTGGCTCTTTAGTGGAATCTTCCAGTTGAGTCCAGAGACCCCTCAGTGAGCAAAAGTGAATCTCATTCTATTTCCTGCCAAAAGCAGCACAAAGTCCATCTTTGACCACTGTCCTCACCCCCAGGTGCTCCTTTCATCTCTAGGGTCACTCCTGAAGCTGTGATTTTAGAAGACAGAAAAGTGCCTCCATAGCAGAATGAATGTGAGTGGTACTTCCAGAGGCTAATCGTACAACTGCCACTTATGGAACATTATTCAGCAAGGCACTGCATGACACGCTTTTTTTTTTTAAACCTTAAGTTGTTAATAGTCTAATGAAGGAAATAGAAAAGCACATCGACAATTCCTGTACGGTACCGGGAGTACTGATGAGCATACACATGGAGCTAGGGTAAAATAAAATATAAAATAACATTATAACCTTCCCAGTTAGCAGAAGGCATTGACCTATTTGTTTGCTGTTAGTTTCTTTATTATTTATTTGGAACAGTTAGTATGAGAAAGAAAAAGCCCAAAGTGTGAAGTTAAGTCAGTAGCTAATGGTACGAACTCAGTAATAAGACTAAAGTACATTTTAACACGTGTTATACGACTTAGTCCTGGTAGTAAGCTGATGAGGTGGGAAGAACTATATTATCCATGTCCTCTAGACGAAGAGCCCAACATTAACAGATAGTGTCGAAGCCAGGGCTTGAACCCATGCTGCAGGGCACTGGAGCCCCTATGTTAATGTTACCCCAGGATGGTGGCAGGGTCTCACGATTCGCCCAGGAGTTCGTCATGTGGGTGTTTCCCGTAGCCTCAGTGTGGGCCGATGAGGGAGACGCAGACGGACTCAGTTGCACTAGGAAAGTCCAAGACAAACCAGGAGGCCCACATCCTTTTGAGAGTCTTCCAAGCTGAGTCTCGGTGCATGGAAATGTCCGATGTAAGCTATAACTGAATGAGTAACATTCCCTTGGGGAAGAGGCCGCTGGGTCTCGGTGGAAACCAACTCTGGGGGAAGATGTTGTGATGTCTGCAGAGCTGAGAGGAAGAGAGTCTTCCTTGGGCATGTGTGAAAGTAACTAAATGTTACAGATGTGGTCTTGGGCAGAAGTGCTCAGAGCCATATGGACAAGGCCTCAGGCTGGCACCAGGGACCAACTTGAGTGTGTTCATATGCGCTGAAATAGGAAATGCCAATCTCACCTACATGTGGTCTTTAGGGAATTGTGTCATTTAATAAGAATGCACTCTATGGAATAATAAAAGTGATCTTTTGCATTTGCACAGCACTTTACAGTTTTAAAAAACCTACACATATTACCTTAATTCTGAGCTGTTTGGGTAGGCCTTGTTATGTCCACTTTATAGTTGAACATGCAGGGATGAACATCCAAGCTCACACAGTGAGATGCATTAAGTCCAGGCTCTCCTGACTCTCAATCCCCCATGTCCATGGCCAATCTGGCCTCAGATGAGTGCACTGATAGGAGCTAGAGCTGCTGTAGGACCCTTCTGAGCCAGGGTTCTCGGAGGGTTGGGGGAGGAGAGGGGTGAGCTTGGAGGTATGTGGGCCAGGATTTGCCTCTATGGAATCTACCTCTTTCTGAGTCTCACCTTGGGGACTTCTTCCTCTTGGAATCCTTACCCCGAGGATACAGTTAGTGGGCCTATGGCTCCACTTAATCCCATTTTCTGTGTTGAGAAGGCCTGTGTGTAGGTGGATGGCGTGGGCTGGGCTCTGCCCTGTACTTTGCAGAGAAATACTTTTGATGTCTCCTTGGATTCATCTCTCAATGCTTCTTCTTGCCTTGGAGTGAGATAGCCTTGAGTACCAGGGTTGGAGTGGGGAACCAGGGACCAAGGAGGCTGATCTTCCTGCTTTTTACCCCAGCCTCTGAGATTGGCCTGCATGGCCTGGGCAAAAGTCCTGGCTTTGATTGGCATGGAATCCAGCCCAGCCCAGCTTCCCAGGTCGGGTATCCCTCAGAGGGTTTAGAGACTTAAACTCAAGCCTATAGTAACAAAAAATGCTGGTACTTAAGGGGACTGCCCCCTTACATATGCCTTGTCAATCTGGGTCAGTGGCTGGCAGCTGCAAAGGACTGGAAAATTGAAGATGTTGGCCCCTCGTTTGTTATTTTCCATCTCAGAGACACAGATGATGCCCTGCTTCTAAAATTCCGAGTTAAGGCCAAAAAAAATAGGTTGTTCAGGACACTGGTGCCAAGGAAGGGTTCACCCCGGCTGAATCTGCAGGGCCACCCAGCAGGTAGTTGACACTTTGGGCCCATTTGGAGTCATTGGCAGGTCTAGGAGTGCTGAGTCAGGTCTTGCACAAACATTCACAAGGGTCATATACCTCTCCAGCCACTTTTTTTGGTACCTCCTGAGTAGTTCAGGCTTTTCCTCTTGGGAGAAGAAGCAGCTTTTCGGGCAAATGCCCTGAGAAATATAGCAGTAATCTTTAAAAAGCCAACCAAGGGGCTTGTGGGTTATGATCTATCAACATTCAAAGGAAAACTGGGACTCAGTAGAGGCACTTCTACATTTCTTTGGGGCCACTCAGTGCTTCTGGGACCCCTGCTATTGGTCCTTTGAACTACCCACATTTTATTACTGATCCTTCTGGAGATATTATCAACTTGCTTGGCAGTAAGTGTTGGTCATCATGTGGTATCACATTGACTGAGATAGCAAGTGGGCATTGACACCCAGAGATGGTGGTCCCCTGGGCTGGCAGTGTAAGTTCATGAGCATCGATTCTGGGGTCCACGAGTCTCGGCACAAATCCTGGCTGTCCTAGTAATATCTGTATGGCCTTACTGTCTTTCACTTTCCTCATCTGTCAGATGGGATAATGACCTTAACTGCCTCATGGGATTGCCGTGAAGGTTATTTGAGAGATGTAATGGGACATGCTCAGAGCAAGGCTCCAGAAAGCCCCCAGCAAAAGTGTTCTATTTACAAGTGAATCAACAAGCCATGATGCACGCACCTATACACGGAAAAATGGATACCAAGAACTAAAGATGAAGTCTATTCACGTCAACATTGATGCCAAGCTGGGAAATCCCAGAGGAATATGTAACTGCTGAGAGTGTCCCGTGTGTGAGGAGAGTGGTAACAATAACAAGGATTGTTGAGAGTGGGCAGGAGTTGCAAAGGCAAAAGGCTCCCGGGGCCACCATGTAACATAAACGAGTGACACCGACGGGCGGAAAACTGCGAGGGCCTGGGGAGCAGATGCCACCTCTCAGTTTCAATACAGATAATTTATACCATGTGCAAACGTGGGCCTGTGTGGTCCCACCGGCTCATTTTCGAGAGACACCAGGAATCTGCTCTTTAAAAATATGGGCTCTCTCCTTTAAAAAAGAATGGTGTCACCTAGTTGAAAAACTTTTAAAACATTTATGGACACCACAAAAATTCCTCTCGGCCAACAGGTTGACCTTCTGTGACCTCCAGATGTAGGTAGAGCTTGAACTTTACAAGGTGGTTTCCCGAGATCTTCCATAATATTACAACATCAGGTTGCATTTTCACCAGGGCTCTGAGTTTGGTGTCCAAATGTTTGGATTGTTGGAAAAACAGTGCATATTTGCTGTACCTTTTGAGGTTAAGCGAGCTCCTTGCAATCACTGACATTGTAACTCAGAATACTCCCATCTACGTAGGTGATTGCTGTCTGAAAATTAACAGAAACATTGAAAAGACAATTAGTACCTTGAAATAAGAAGTGCCGGTTATTATGGAAGAATCTTTAAGAACAAGGTATGCACATCCGGGCCCATCACACATCACCCAGGCTGTGTGAGATGATTTCAGTTGGTCGGTCTCAAGTAATAGATAATATAGGGACACCCAACTGGGCTCAGAATGTCTCATAATAGGAGTAGCTTTTTGCCAGAAATGGAGGAACACAATGATTCTTAAAGTTTAGTGCACTAGATCACCTGGAGGGCTCTTTAAAACGGATTGCTGGGCCCTACTCCCACAGGGTGTGACAATTTGCATTTCTAACAAATCCCCAGAGGTGCTGCTCCCAACTGTAGCTGCCCTTCTGGGGCACACACTTCACCCTGGGTGAAGAGGCGGAAGACATGTGGTAAAGGGAGGTTGTGACGTGGGTCTCGAAAAGTGCCACACGCCCACTGTGACAAGCTCAGGGGTTTGTGAGGTGTGCCTATTTTGAAAAGGTAACGTGGAATGAAAGATCAACTCAGTCTTAAGTAGTGAGAGCTTAAATATCGCTCAGTTTGAGAGTGGTGGCGCTGTGTACCTTTCACATCAAGAAGAGGTCTTTGTCTTGGGTAGTTGCTTTCATCTATTTAAATAGAGTAATAATTCTGTCTGTTGGTCACTTAAAGATGCCTGTTTGAGGTGTATGCTTGGGATTGGCTGATTAAAACTATGGGGAACAAATTCACTTGGGGGGCCTTAGGGGACACCTCAGTGAGACAGGATATTATGCAGTAGAGCAGTTGCCTCGCAGTACGGTGGGGGGCCTTTTGAGAGAGATGCACAATGCATATCACGATGCTATGGATGGAGAAGTCTCTTAGATCAGCCAGTCAAGCTTTGTGGCGGCCGCTTCAGCCTACAGACACCGAATCTCAATGCAGCTGCTTCTTACACGGGCAACTCTAGCAGGATGCCAGGATGAGCAGCCACTGAGGTGTTTACCTAATGATGGTCAGTGATTCTCCTAAGCCAGTCTGGGTGTACACAAGCATGGCGTGTCACTGGCACATCGAAGAGGAGTTTATTCTTGCAAAGATGTCCTACAGGCTTCCCTCACCCTTTTTTGTAGCATCCATTGTTTGAGTCAACCCTTCATTTTCAGAAGGATTAGCCTCCCCCAGATTCTTATGCCTTAAAACACAAAGCACAGAGGCCGCATTGCACAGGATGAGGCCTAAGAAAAATGGACGGACTGTGGGCGATGGCTGTGTAGCCTGGGGTGCTTCATGGGGGAAAGTTCACGCAGGAGGGCTGTGGGGTTGGGTGAGTCCTGAACAGCTGAGACCTATTTCTGACAGGAAATTCCAGCAGAAGCAGAGGTTTGTGTGGGGTGCTGCATGTGGAGCTGCATGTCCCCTTGGTTAATGATTATGTCAGTCTTTTTCATTAGCCTCATGTTGAATTAAAATCTTCTAAAGGAGATTATTAAATGCACACAGAGAGAGGCAGACAGACAGACAGACAGACAGAGACAAGCTGATAGCCCGTTTCCATAATGTTAAACATGTATTAAAAATACTTTGGAGTTAGTCTTTGGCTCCAGGATCAATGCTTCTGTAGCATCATATGAACTTAGCTCCAAGAAAGGACTCGCGAGTTGGTACCTTTCCCTTGCCTAAGATGGAAGGGGAAAGAAAAGCCACATGCTCCCCCAAGATAAAAGCTCCAGCTGTGGATGAAAAGGCAGAGGGCCAGATGTCAGAACACATCTTTCTGCCCATCATTTGCCCTCGGGAGGCCTGTGTCGTTACCCTGCGGGCTCCTCGGCTGTTGACAGTCTGTGCGTCACCAAATGTCTTCAAGGCATTGGTAAAACCTGCCCTCACTCTTTCTGCTGAATTGTACTGGTTTACTTACTATTCTAGGTGGGTGGGATTTTTTCCCTCTTTCTTCTAAATTGTAACCAGTCATCTGAGCATTCACTTTATTTTTAAATTCAGGACTGAAACTGAAAACTTGGAGGGTTATAAAAAATGTTATTCTTAAGCAAAAAACATGCTTGAAAATTTAACCCCTTTGGCGGTAGGCAAGGGGATCTTCTTTCTCTGAGTCTGAGCCATAATGCCCCCATGAGGGAATAAATACCACACGGGGCTTCTGCACTGAGGCAGCTGTGATAGTATGCATGTCCCACGGGTGATATGATAGTCTGGGATCTAGGAGGGGGGTCTTTTGGCTCAGAGGCATGGAATTCATACAGTGGCTTCCCCAAGCTCCTGGTTGTTCTTTAAAAAAA
>VMDR010006028.1:0-47655 GCA_007922815.1 Macrotus californicus
CCCCCCCCCCCCCCCACTAGGAGAGTTTACGGTGGACTCCCCTTGAGTTATTTAATTTAAACTCCACCGGGGAGTTACAGGGAACACAGGGAGCAACCAAAAAGTGGACACACGCTTGAGGTGTTGATGAGCAAGAATGGCAGTGATCAGTGGGGAGGAAGACAGGACAGCAGCCACATCACCCTCTACACAGTTTCTCAAACTTCAATCACTGTCAGAAATTCAGGATTTCTGCCATATCTGAGGATCATTGTTAACGATAGGAGTGTCACTTAAAAACCCTTAAATCCATTCACTTAAAACAACTTCAGTGCCTACCGTGGTCTCATTCTAAACATCACTAGTCACAAAAATCATGGCTTTGAGATGTTTTTCTCTGACACATTAAAATATAGAAGCACAGCTGGGTGACCATCTCACAGGCCTTGAGCAGTACGCGCAATCAGTGATACAGGCGCCACACCATCTGGGAATCTCCCTTTCACAAAAGGCTTTGGGGGCAAACGGATTAAGATGAAAATACTGGCTTGTGTGTGTTTGCATGTATCTGAAACACAAATACATTCCAACCAGCCATAACTTTGCCCCTTCCTTCTGTGAAGGCCTCCCCTTAGCAGTGAATCAGTGATCTGCTTTGTAAAGTTGATGTCCCAGAAAACGAAAGAAGAGTGGATTCAGTGACTGTTTCGGCAATTAGAAAGGGGCAGGCGGTGGATACTCAGGGAGATCACGTATCTATTCAGACCTGCTGTAAGAAGAGTTCGTTTTCAGACACAGATACCACGTATGCTCCAAAAGCTTAGAGTAAGGAACGTCACATAAAGCGATTGGGAATGTTTTATAGGTAAAGTTTAGGGTCAGTTGGCTTTCTTTCTCAGCACTTTATATTTTATATTTTAGTCTTAAAGAGTATGGTTACCTCCAGGCTGCCTTCTCATTCATTTCCCTTTGAATAGATCGCCCTCATAATGAGCTACTTTCTTGATGCAGAGCTGGGGCCATGCAAGTGGGTAGGTGTTTTAAATACACTTCAAATTGCTTCTGTCTTTCCTTTGTCAAATATTTCCCACATCCCGACTACGTCCAGGCCTTGGGCTAGATGCTGGGGAAACCATAGAGAGTGAGACAGACATGGCTCCTGACTAAGGGAGCGTGCAGTATAGTGTGGGAGGAAGACACGGAGCCATCTCCCAAGTAAACAGAAAAGGGCTCTGAGGAAGTGGTGTCTGAACTGATAGGGGAGAGAAAAAAGAATGTTTCAGGCAGAGGAAACATCAAGTGCAAAGACCCCCTCAGTGCTGGGGCAGGACAGAACATCTTGCCTCCAAGGAATTAAGAGTGGCTGGCGCCTGGGACAAGAGGGGCCTAGACAGGTCTTGGCCCTGCCATGCTGGTCCCATAGCCATGGCAAGGTCTCCGATCTAAGAGTGACAGGGACCCACGGAAGGGTAGGACTCAGCAAAAATCGAGGCTCAGTCAGCAATGAAGAAGAGGTAAATAGAGTCAGGCACACAAGCAGCCGCACTTACAGAAACACGCCAACATCACCCACCCAAAACAACCAGACCCCTCTTCCACCCTCCCGTAATCTGTGGTTTACTGTTTCATCTCACTGAATGGCCTCATCATTCATCCGGCAGCTCACCCATGATACTCCTGTTGTCTTCATCCCCCTACCCCATATCTCATCCGTGGCCAAGTCCTGTCACTGCCACCTCTCACCTGTCTCTGGAAGTCCTTCACTTCTCCGTCCCCACCATCATATCCGCGCGGTTGTCTCTTATGAACTGCTGCACAGGTTTCCCCAATGCTGTCCCAATTCCTCTCCTGGCCCTGTCACCTGTGCTCCTCACAAAGTCACTGTTTCAAGTACAAATCGGATCATGCCACTCCTGCCTAAAGTCCAGGGATCCAGGGTAAATTTTGATCAGCCCGAGCCAAGCATTTGTTCCTCTTGCCCCTGATTATGGGTGGAGAACCAGTGACTCATTTATGGTCACTGAAACATGGTTATTGCTTCTAGGGAGATGCTGGGAAAGGTCTAACTGCTCTTCAAAAGAGATCACTGGCGGAAAAAGACCTTTTGGTTTTGTTAGACATTGCCACATCTGGGTGTGCCTGGAATGGCAGCAGCCATCTTGCTACCAACCTGGAAATGCATCCAGGGATTGCAAGTAAAGCAGTGCCTGGAGCTAGGGGTGCCACCCCTGGGGCCAGTCCTGCCCTGTGAGAGAAAGCATCTTGTCACGTAACTCAGTTTAAGTTGGGTTTTCTGGTCTTTGCAGCTGTGAGGGTTCTCACTGGTATGTGTCTGAGACATTAGGGCCTAGAGGGCAGTTGGATACGTGCACTTGAAGCTCAGAGGAGAGGTTTGAGCCGGGGAAGAATGAGTCCTCGGTGAAGCTTGGGGAAGGGGCGAGATTGCCAAGAACAAAGTAGAGACGGAAAAAAGTTTTGGAGAGGGTGATGAGCCTGCAAACCTGAGGTGCCAAGGAAGATCACCTGTGGCCAGCAGAAAGTACCTCCTGCTTGCCTTTTACACTGATTGAGGCTTATCCTCCCAAGTGTATTCACACTGGACAGAAGGAAGTGGTTTAGGAGTGCTTCCAGCTAGGGGAGGAAGTTGGGCTTCAGAACCTACCCTTGGGATTAACATTAGTAGAGTCTGGCTGCCTGCCATCCAACAAGGCCATTTTACCAGAATTTCAAAAGCAACCAAAAATTGAATAAACAGCCTGGTCAGAGTGTAAGACACTGAGTTAGGTGGAGGTTGGACAAGCCTCCCAAGAGAAGGTACCATTGTAAGAAAAGGCTTGGAGGCGTGAAAGCCAAGGGCAGCAGCCTCAGAACTAGTCTGGGGACCAGTGTGGGAGATGAGACGGGAATGAGGCCAGCATGGGGTGTGACTTGTAGGTCAGGCTGAGTTTAGGCCTGACTTGGTCTGAAATGGCTCTTTAGTGGGTGGAAAGCTTTTGAGCAGTGTTCGAGCTGGTAAAGGCGCTCCAGATCCAAGGGCAGGCTCGTGAGGTAGAAATAAATAAAAATGACAAGAGGACCAGAAGCTATGTCATGAGAGGCCTTCTCAAACTTCAGAGTATGCATCAGAATTTGTGACAAATGTAAATTCTCAGTACTCGTCACTGCCCTACCTAACCCCTTCCCAAATTTTGGATCCAATATGTTTATCAACCAGTGGTCATTGGTGCCAATTCAGTGCCAACAGGAACCCCCAGTTTGGGATGTGGCAGTGAAGGCAACATCTCAATTGTGATGCCGCAGAGCTGCCACGAGCAAGGCAGCTCTGGGGCGAGGTGGTGAAATGCGTCTTCATTCAGTCTGTGACAGAAAGGGAGAGAGGAGCTGACCTATACACTGCGTTTTGCCGTGTATAATGTGCACTTTTTTGCCCAAATTTTTTAGGGAAAAGTAAGGACGCACATTATACAGGGGCATGATTACATACCATGGGTATAGTAATCCCGTGTATAACGCACACAAAAACGTGGGTGTGTATTATACACAGCAAGATATGGTAAATAGGAATCCCGCCCATGGTCCCTGATTGGTCTGTCTTCATGCAAATAAGGGCTCCAAATCCTTACACTTTGATTGGCCCAAAAGGTACTGCCCTGATTGGTCAGAACGGAGTCGTTTTGGCCGATGGATGAAATGGACTCAGAACCTCCTTTATAAGAACTGACTCAGATGGCAGGAGTGCGGTGCAGGAAGGCAGTTCAGTCCAGGCTCCTCCTTGAAGTGTGGTTTGGGTTGAGGGGTCCCTGTTTAGAAATGGCTGCTAGGCTCTGCTTTTACAGTTGAGCCCCGTTAGCCGCCAGCAGCCCTTTTTGCCAGACGTCATCTTTCTCAGCGTCCACACCTGCCTCTCTCAAAGCTCCTTTGGCAGGGCACCTCTCGCGGGATGACTTGGGAGTTTGGTTCCCAGGATTGGCATCCAAGCGCCTCTATTCTTTGACGTAGAGAGCTGGTGCTCCTCGATATTACGTGAAGCGGTCTTCCGGGTTCTCCCCGCTTGACAGACTCTCTCGTTCCGGTCACCGCGGCGATCTGGGTCCTGGCGGCAGTGCCAGAAGCAGTCAAGTGTCTGGTGGACCGGGGCGATCGCGCGCACCAGAGGCCCAGCGCCCCGCAAGTCTCTCTCGGCGACTTCAGCCCCGCGCCAGGCCCCGCCCCGGCTTGGAAAACCCGCAGTCACAACCTTTCTGAATGGTTGCAGCGGCAACACACAAATATGTGGGCGGGTCTCAATGGTGACTGGCTGACGCTGTGACCAATTATGTACAGGCGCTTGTCCGTCTAGCACGGCTTACACTCTCCGGATTTGACAATTCTCGGAGGGCGCTGTTACGTAAGGGGTGGGCCAAGTGGTGCCCCACCCTAGTGGAGGTGATTTCATTGGCAGGACGGATGTGGTCCACCCAACGCCCCCGGAAAAACGTCCTTGACAGACAGGTGCGGAAGCCACTTGCTGCCGGGAGGCCGGGCGGAAGCGTCGAAAACCGGGGGTGTGGGGCAGGGGGCGGATCTCCACTCGGAGAGTAGGGCGGGGAGGGAGGGGAGCAGGCAGGGGCCGGCGGGCGCTGCGGCCGGAGATGCTGTGGGTCCCCGACGGCGCTCAGCAGGCCGGAGCCCTGCATTGAAGGCACTGAGGTGAGGTGCACTGCCGGGCGGCAGATAAGTGTGTGAGGGCCGTGGAGTCCTTAAATCTGGCCACCGGTGTCCTCGGCCGGCATTTTTCTGCCCTGCTGGGTGCTCCTGCCTCCACAGCGATGGCAGCCGCGCTGGTACATGGGGGCGGGGCTGGGCACCTGTCCGCATTTGCAGGCACCTGCTGCGCCTGCCGCGGAGGTGGGGCTCCAGCCGGCGCCGGGGGCGCTGGGGTCTGTCCATCCGGGAGCTGGGCTGGGCTGGCCCACGGAAGAGGAGGAGGGCTGACTAGCCTGCCCCATCCAGGTCCCGCCTTCCTTGGCTCTGTCCCCGCGCCCGCTGTCCCGGCACCCTAGTGGGTGGGGGGGTGGCCAGCCTTGGAGACCTTCAGCAGCCCCCCAGAGGGGCTTGTGGGCCCTGACTGTCGCAACACAGCCATGAAGCCGGGGAATGGCCCCTGCCTTACTTCACGTCAAGACAGGTCTGTCCAGATTCTCTGGGTGCACGGAGATGGGTTTCCGCCCCGTTCCTGGGTGCCCGTCTGGCTGTCCCCGGCGAGCCGGGCTAAACACGGGCCGTTCCTGTCTTTTTCTTGGGCACTGTTCCGTCGTCTTTTACCGTGGCATTTACGGCTGTTCGGGGTGATGGGTTAAGGTGCCTGTGTAGGGACTGTGGCGCGTAGGAGAGCAGTGCCCGTCTTTGAGTTTTGGCTCACGCCACGTACGTGTCACTCGTACGGGTCCAATATCCTGACTTCTTGTTTGTGTGGCCTAACTGGAAATTTTAAAGTCGTTTCCTAATGACGAGGACGTATCTCCTGTCTTCCGTCTATCTGTCACCCCTGTTGGAAAGCGCTGTACTGCGCCTGGGTAGACTACACAGCTAATGAATGGTGTCGTTATCTCCAGGTGATTATGTTGCTGCTGTCCACGGTATACCTCCTGCTGAAAATAGGAAGAACCGGGGGCAACTTTTACTCCTTAAAGGCACAGAATCATTACGTGTTAAATTTGGAGGGGGCCTTACAGGTGACTGATCCACCCCAGTAAATTTACGTGGGTGGTGACCACTGTGTCCCAAGGGGACGGGTGTCCACCCTGTGAAATCAGTTCTGTCCTAGATGACAGTGGGGTGCTGCGCACTGTCTGGCTCTGGACACCGATGCTGTGTTCATTTGAGCCAAACAGGACATATTTTTGATGTTCCAAGCATTTTCATGCGTATCATAGCCCTCTTTAAAGGCAAATTTAGGGCAAACTTGTAGTATTAAGTTGCTATTCTGGATGTAAGTCAACAGGTCGGTGGAAGAACCAGAATCTTCACTCCTTTGGTTTAATTGCGGGGTGGCATCAGGTCAGCAGTAATTGGCACTGGCGCGCCCGGGAGATCTGGTACCCTCTGTGGGTGTCATAGGCTTGTCAGAAAACACATTTTTGCTGATTAGGGACATATTTGGTACATGATCCTCTAATTTACTTCTTACGAATTTATTAAGATGTTGCTAAATTCTGACACTTTTCACCTTCAGCCTTCTGATTGGTGCAAATGGGAATTCAGAGAAGGAACTCTGCTTTTCGTGGGGGACATTGCCAGAGCAGAGAAGTTGCTGTTCTTACAGATGCTGTTTTCCCTTTGCTTCTCTTCCTTTGTATTTTTAGTAAATGACCCACTGACTTTGTGACCTTAGAGACATGCTTTCTTATCCACTGCTTAAAGCTTTAGTGGAAGATCTGTGTTTGTGAAATCTCTTTTACACTCCTCTGTCGCATTTGTATGTGTTGGCTGGCAGATGCTTGAATGCCCAATCCTGTAGTTTCCACACTTCAAGCAGCTGAAAGGTCATTTTGGGGGGATGGTCCCAACATGACCCCATTAGCCCTCTCTGTGACACGTCCCCGTTCCCTCATTGTTTTTATTCCTGCCAGAGAATCATTTTGCACTTAAGACAACTGACTTAATACACACTTAAAAATGGATCTTTAATTCCCTGTCACCCTGAGAACAGCACTAGATTTTTTGTGTTATGTGGGTACAGTGCCTTCTGAACCTGGTGTGCCCAGCAGTGAAATGCCTCGATATTATGCTACTAGCAACTGTTGTAGTCCCTATCTGCTGCATTCCTGGCACCAGCTCTGAGCTGTGTCACTGAGTATTCTGAGTCCTGGCCAAGCACTGGGCACCCACATTCCTGTAGACACTTAAAGGTGGGAAAGAACTTGGAGTCAAAAGACGGAGAGGGTATTGAAGGAAACTATTTCTGAAAACACTCTTCCCCGTAGCTCCTTAAAACTATGCATTACATAATGTTGTGTTGTGTTTCTATTGAGAGTGTCAGATTTAGTTCTTAATTATTTTAGTAGTCCTAACTTTTGGTGTTGGTGTCTGTTTTCCCATCACATTTTCAGGGAAAGTGAATTTGTGGGACAGAAGAGTTTGATGCCGCAGACTACTGAATTTTTTTGTGTGGAGTACACGTTATGAACCCTTTCTGGAGCATGTCTGCAAGCTCTGGACGCAAAGTAAGTACAGTGGATACAGTCAGTGAGGAAGCAGTTTGCATCAAAACAGAGGCCAGAGCAATTCATACTGAGGTTGCTCTGTCATCTCCACAAGATTACTTTCTTTTTCTAGTTCAGGTTTTACTTTTAATAAGTAATTAGTTTGTCAATTAAAGTGAGTTTCTGAGACGGAGATCACATCTGAAATAGGAATCATTCTGGTAATCATGATTCTAAGACTGTTTTGACAGGTGATATTTACATACGGTGAAATCTGTCACTTGTTACTTAGTAGCTTTTACTAAACTGCAAGATTCTGTGGTTAGAAAAGCCTTGGAAAAGGCCAGTCCAATTGTGGTCAAATCAGACTTGAGGGCACTGGTTTAATTTTTCTGAATAAAATATTTTTTAATTGTAAAAATGATACATTTTAGGAAGGCCAAACACATGTAAACAGAAAGAAAATAAATATAACCCGTAATTCCACCTCTACGAGAGTACCACTATTAGTCATCTTTTTTAATGCACACGACATACATTTTTAATGCAGCTAATTAAACATCCTGTGCTGTACTGGAGCCAAGCAAGCACCTGTCGGCTGGGAGTTTAGTCTGACTCATTTAGACCTTATCTCTGCTGTGGACGACAGTTCACGCTGGGGAGAGTCCGAATGTCCAAACGCTTCCATTAGGAACAAGATCAAAATTAGAGCCATTGCTAGTGAGAGACTGGCTTCCTTCTTTGTTTCTAACCCAGATGCCGTTAGGAAGTGACTAATTTCAGTCATCTCTATTGATTTTTTTTTTAAGTTTTGAAAGATTTTTATTTATTTTTAGAGAGAGGGGAAGGGAGGGAGAAAGAGAGGAAGAGAAACATTGATGAGCAAAAGATCGGTTGCCTCTCTCATGCCCCCAACCAGGGACCTGGCCTGCCCAACCCAGGCATGTGCCCTGACCAGGAACAGAACCTGCTACTTGTCACTGTGCGGGACAAGGCCCAACCCACGGAGCCACACCAGTCAGGGCCATCTCTACTGGTTTAGAGCTGCGTCACACCTGACCTCATGTAGCATCTAACCGCCCAGGGCTTTTTGCAACCTGCCCATTTGTCTAATTGTTTAGTAACCCCATGCCTTTTTAGGGGCCATCAGGACAGACAATTTCTTTCTTTCACTCAAATCTTGTAAACACTGGCTTTGTCACATAGGATGCAGCTAACAAGAGTTTTCTGATGCTTTAGTCTTGCTTCGGGTTTGTTCTGCTCTTTATGATGGCCCTCCTGCCGGAAGGCCTTTCAGATCATCTTGATGGCAGTGCTAGAGCACCCTTGTGAAAGAGTAATTCCAGCTTTTAGGTCAAGGACTAAGATCACACGTACTGTGACCTTTTAAAAGTCATCCTAACAAATGTTCTCACCACTTCCTCTTGAACAGCGATCTGACGGTGACGAGAAGACACTCACAGGGGACGGGAAGACCAGTCCTCCGCGCACTGCTCCAAAGAAACAGCTGCCTTCTATCCCTAAAAGTGCCGTGCCCATCACCAAGCCTGCACCCCCTGCCCCAGCAGCCCAGCCCACAAACGGCACACATGCTTCTTACGGACCCTTCTACCTGGAGTACTCCCTCCTTGCGGAGTTGTAAGTTCTTAACAAACTACTCGGTGACATTGTGAATGACTCTTGAAGGTAAACAATGACAGTTACTTTGATGGACTGGACTCAGTAAATAGCAGCCATTTAATCTTAAAGCTCAAATTCATACTCGTCCAGCCTTGATGTTTACAGAAAGATGGAGGCTATTACTAGCAACGTCATTTTTCTTAACCAAGGTCTAAGTAGAGCTTATAAATATTCTCTAGTAAATGTAATGATTCTTTCTCCGAGCTGGGGTAAATAATGCTTACAGGCAAATGTGTGCTTCCGTTTGTCTGTCTGGATAGCAGGTGGAGGGAGAGAGTGAGATCAAACACAGTGTAAGTCAAGACCTTACTGTCAGTCTTTCTTTCTGGGGAGTGAGGGAGCCACCTCCTGAAGAGGTGGTCGTAGAGGATGGGACCGTGGGAGGGTGGTGACCTCTTCTCTCTCGGGTCAGGTCCAGCTGGAGGCTTGTGCTCCATTCTAGGGGGTCATCATTTTAAGAGGCATCCTGACAGACTGGAAGGTGGTCCCAGTAGGCGGAGGTCAGTAATGGAGGGAACTGGAACTGGGGAGACTATATACTTGAAGGACTGTCATTAGATAGGGATCTGATCTGACTTACTCTATAGGATGCCCCAAGGCGGAATTAGGCGATTATAGGGTGGTCATATAGATGAGGGCTCTCTGTAGGAAGAAGCTGACTGGTCACAGAGGTCGCACCTGGACTGCAGTGGCACATGTCTTCAGAGGGTGAGGAGCATACCTACAGGATGCTGGTCGTGATGACATGGCGCCTGGCCCACCATGAGGCTCCAAGAGTGACTGAGTGCTGATGGTGTGATTTAATCAATCTGGTACAAGGGCTGGAAGTGTGGTGCATTCTGGATTCCAGTTATTTTTAAATTCCTTTGCACACAGCACTTGATATTAATGCAGCAACTGATGTCCTAGCCTCGTGGCAGAGGCTTGCTGCGTGTTGTGACAGCCGGGTTTACGAAGTGCAGCACTAAAGCCAGGCCGTGAGTCTGAGTTACAACTCAGCGGCACAACTGCAGTTACTGTGAAGGCACCCTGAGCCCTCCGTCCCCGCACTGATGCCGTACTGGTCAGAGGCCGAGGCCAAGGCCGCAGCCTAAAGGGCTGACAGCGATGTGGGAGCGGTGGTCCCTTTATACATGTATCTGCCGAGCATGCTGCCGTCGACATGCTGAATTTAGGGCCTTGAACAGGGGATAGCTACTTGAACATGATTAAAAACAAGTATTATGGCAAATAGGTAACAGAAACGGTCCACTAAGGGCCAGTAAGCTACTTCTCAGTTAAAATTCAGGATTGGCAGGTTAGTGTATTCCAAGGCCCTAGACTGACATTGTTCTTTCCAAGGTCTGGTCACGGCCTGACTGACTGAGACTAGCAGCTCAGTTGTGAGGAACAACACAGCATGGCCGTGGGTGGGTGCCCAGGTGCCCGAAGAGCCAGTGCGGCCTTCGTGTCCTACCCTGGTCTTCCCAGTCTCAGCACCCGCCGCTTCCCACACCCGGGCCCAGAGCGTGGGTGTCTGCAGTGCGGGGCACATTTGGGAACAGAGCGCCTGCCCTCACCACTGACACTGCAAGTGTGGCGAAACATGGCCTTCTGCCACCCCAATAGCAGTCTAACTGAAGATCCTGACACTTGAGTGAGGGCATTTCTGTGGAATTTTATTCTTAATTACCTAAAGTTGTGTTTCAAATGGCTCTGGAGTGTGTGTGGGTGAGCTCTGTTCTCTACAATCGCAAGAGCAGTCTTGGCCTCAAACAACGTCCAGAACGTCAATCAGGTTGCATTGTTCCGAATTACCTCCAGGTTGGTTTCCAAAATGAGTTTTGGGGGAGTGAGTTTCTGGGAGGAAAACCTGATTCTTTGTGTGTCCCTATTTGGCTTGAACTCCTTAACCAGGGGCCCCTGGTGGTGAGGCCAGGAGGGGGCGGCAGTTGGGCGACCGGGGAGGCAGTGATGGCTCAGCTTGTGCCGCCCGACGGGACTGTCCCGCCTCCCAGAAAACAGTGTGGGTGGTTTGGCCTGCCTGGGTCACGCACAGCCACACCGTCTCACTGTGTTCTGCTGCTTCTGTTTCAGCACCTTGGTTGTGAAGCAGAGGCTACCAGGTGTCTACGTGCAGCCATCTTACCGCTCTGCATTGAGTAAGGATCTGCCCCTTAGAACAGTTGCAGCCTGTTGGCTCCCTCGGACACAAACGCGGACCCTAACTGGTTTCTTTTTCCTGCAGTGTGGTTTGGAGTGATATTCATACGACATGGACTTTATCAAGATGGCGTATTTAAATTTACAGTTTACATCCCTGATAACTACCCCGATGGTGACTGTCCAGTAAGTAGGAACCACCATCTGGCTTCATGTGCCGGCCAGTGAGGAGGGCTTACAGGGCTCTAGAGCTTGCTTGTTCTTTCCCTAGTTTACCACTTTCACGGTTTGTTTCCTAAAGTGTCTGTCTACTGCGTAGTCTTCTGGGGGCATTTCTGGGTTTGGCTGCATCGTTGGCCCTGCCGGCCTCTGCCCAGAGCTCCGGGCGCTGGTCGTGCTGGGGTGGAGACCCCCCTTCACTGCAAAACTTCACGTCATAGGGAAGTGGTGACGCAGTTAAGTCTCGCTGTGGAGGCAGCTCCCTGACTGTGACAGCCTCGTCCTGATGCACTTTTCACCACTGTCTACGTGGTCCGCTCACTCCACGGCTCCCATTAAAAGCGTGCCTCTCGCCCCACACAGCGCCTGGTGCTGGACGTTCCTGTTTTCCACCCACTAGTGGACCCCACCTCAGGGGAGCTGGATGTGAAGAGAGCGTTTGCCAAGTGGAGGTTAGTAATAAGGGTCTCCTTCAGTGACAACAGTCAGTGAGAGGACGCCTCAGCAACGAGCCCATCTCCCCGCAGGCGGAACCACAACCACATCTGGCAGGTCCTGATGTACGCGAGGAGGGTGTTCTACAAGATTGACACAGCGAGCCCCCTCAACCCCGAGGCTGCCGTCCTGTACGCCCCTTTGCTTTGTTACTCAAGATAAATCTGAAAACGCAGCTAAGTAGATAATGTTAGTAACATTTTGATTTAAACTTTTAACACAGGTATGAAAAAGACGTTCACCTGTTCAAAAGTAAAGTGGTTGACAGTGTCAAGGCAGGCGCGGCCCAGCTGTTCGAGCAGCCCAAAATAGAGGACCCCTATGCCATTAAGTAAGTGGTCTGTTTTCTACGTGTGCTGCACCTCGCCTTCCTGTGTGGCCACACTTTGGTCTTAAAATGGGGCTTTAAAGGGAAAGCATGTAAGCTGTTAGCCTGCAGCACTTACTGCCAACAAGATCTCTGCCACCTGGTGGGGGCTCGTCCCCTGAACAAAAAGCTTCATGTGGACTGGCCCACATAGCAAGCTATTTAGGGACGGTGGTTTCCTCAGGGTCCTGGTAAAGTGCTCCTCCAAGCGTCAGGACTTTCCTTTTCAGGTGGCAGCTTTAGCTGGGGCCCCTCTAAAATGGCCACAGCCCATCGACACCCAGCCCAGGGGACAGGAGGGAAGCTGAGCAGTGCGCTCCTGCGGTGCTGTGGCCCTCAGCCCTGGGGCGAGTGTCGGGGATGGTGACTTAGCTCTGGGGCTCTGCCCGGAGACTAGTTGGCTTGTGCACTTACTGGCTTTGGGGACCTGGAGCAGTTACTCAGCTTTACTCTGCCTCACCTTCATTTTAAACAACAGCGCTTCGAGGGTGGCAGTGCAGCTTCAATGAGCTGACCCAAGGAGGGCGCTCCGTAAAGGACAGCCCTGTGAGGAATAGTACCGCCTGAGACTTCCATTTGATAGCTGATTAAAGACTCTTTAAGTCCTCGTTAGGGTTTGTTATGGCAACTGTCTTAAGTACTGAAAAACAGATGCTACACAAATTTAATAAGCCAAGCAGTTTTTAAATCTTCTCTTCCTTAAGCTTTTCTCCATGGAACCCTGCTGTACACGACGAAGCCAGAGAGAAGATGCTGACTCAGAAAGTAAGTAGATAACCGTTTTTGAAAGAGTTAGCGCCCTGTTCGCTTTCTAAAGTGTCTTCCCTGGGGAGTTCTCATTCTGTACAAACGGCTTTTTGAGAAACGCGCTTACACAGGGCTGGAACCTCATCATCAGTCTTTTCCTGGTGTTTGTCTGATTGTGCCTAGAAGCCTGAAGAACAGCACAACAAAAGCGTTCACGTTGCCGGCCTGTCGTGGGTAAAGCCTGGCTCAGTACAACCTTTCAGTAAAGAAGAGAAAACAGGAGCCACCTAAGAGCTGGAGCGCCTGGTGCACCGTGCACTTTCCTGCGGCCTCGGGCCCAGTTCAAGCTGACCAGCGGCCAGGACTGCTGCAGAGTAAAACTGTGTGAGCAGGGACTGACACCAGTGTGGTCCGTGTGTACTTAGGTTCTAACTGCAAGTTTTAGAGACCTCTCCGGGAACGCGTTACTTCTGTCAGAAGTGTCTTTAGGGTGGGGATCTAGTTCAGTACTCCAAATTCTTGGGGACCTTGAGGCTTAAGTACTTTTCTGAATGTAAAGCTAAAGGTAAGTGGCATTCATTTAAAACTAATAGGGTAGGCAGAGTTTAGCACTATCTGATGACTTCCAAATCAGCGGCTTCAGTTGTACATGTGTTGGGGTGTGGCGAGGGAAGGTGCGGAGGAGCAGGTTCCAGAGCTAACTGGCACTTTTGGGTGGAAGGTCATTTGAACCTCAGTCTCCAGCCTGCTGTCTCACTAATTTACAAGCTGCTGTCACTGAGGGGCGTGTTAAGGGAGTGAGAAGAAACCAGAACGTTTGTTCATAGTTTGTTTTTTTTAAAAGCAAATTACTTACTGTATTTTTATGGCAGGAGGGAGGAAAAGTGTTAAAACGGTTTCTAATGAAGTTAAATATTTAAGCAATGAATGACTAATGTGTTTTGTAGAGACAAAATAAACCAATAAATGATGGTTCTTTGTCATTTATGCAGGAAACTAAATGCCCTTTTCTCAGTATAACTAAACAAAAGTTAATTTATAAATGCTTTATTGAAAAATACACTTATTTTCATATAAAATTACAGTAGCAGTAAATATCTGGAGAGGTTTATAAATATTTTGCAGACACTATTCTAACTGAACAGTGCAAGTTCCTTACTTCTTTCAGAGCAGATGTGAAGTTACCTAGTAACTCTGTTTATACTGATTCAATTTACAACTGAATTTTCTCCCTAAAAAGGTTATTCATTCAACTTAAAAACTGCTGGAACAATACTGACTAATAAAGGTATATGCAGATCACTTCAATAGCTGTTAAATAACCTTTTCTAATTTGTGTGAGTGGTACTATGTACTCATGAAAACCTAAACTGTCCAACCTAACTTTTCTTTAAATGCCCGGAACACACCCAAAGGTATTTTAAAATATATCACCTTAGTAGACATATGTCTTTTGGATAACTACCTCCTAAAAGAAGAGGCCGTAATTTTTAATATTAATTCCCTTAATTCAACTTGATTTAAAATCTTCACTTAGCCAGCTGATCCCTATTAATGGGGGGAAAAAACAAAACTGGAGAATTTAAAATACATGCCCCAAAGGTGGCTACTGGCGCTTAACAGGTTTAAAAAAGTATAAAAGCATCAAAGAAGATACTGAGTATTTAGCCTAGAAGTTTTGTACTTAATATAAAGTTCACATTGTAGAAAGTGCCATCACGATACACAGCAAATCCTGGGTTACGGAGTCATGCTTTTTCAGCCCTAAAGTGCCACTTCGCACACACGCTCACTCACACATCACACACCACACAGCCAAGCACTGCCACACAGCACCGCCACACCTGACGGCAGAGGGGAGAGCACACAAAGGGAGCGGGGACGTGGGCCAGGAGTCTGGGCTCCCTTGTTAATGCTTCAAAATGCAAACTTCTCACACTCCTACCAGGCTTCTCAGAACAAAACACCTCGTCTTTGTGTTGCTTTTCATGAGAGCCAGAGCAGACCACAAAACAGGTAGGAATGAGCTGAAATACGTTTCACTGCCGGGGCAAGGTCAGCAGCGACCCCGCACACTACGTCGGCATGCTTCCTTCTCTACAGTACCTGTGAAAGCTTTGCCAAAGGTTAAAAATCCCAGTTTGGATTCTAAGCAGCACTGATGGCAAGCACTGAGTGGTAGGAAAAAAGGCAGACGAGATGAGTAAAAACAAGGATACTGGAAAGATTAAGGAAAAGAGCCCCATAATCTAGCATGCACTAAATGATGCTGTTAAACAGTTTGTGAAAGAGTTTCAGTACAGCAGACTAACCTCAGTGGGCACCGCGGTCATTAGCTACGTCTTGGAGACGGCGTAACAAGGCAGAATGATTTTCCGGGCAGATTCTTTTGGCAGGTGATTCGCTTCCATCTTCCAGAACAATCCCTCTCTTTTTGGTTGGAGTTTCTCCCGTCCGTATCATACTGTTAATCTCTCTTAGTCTCTAGAGGGAAAATAGATATAAAAACTTTAAAATGCTAATACATGTAAATTCAGTGTTAAGGCAAAGTACCTCAAATGAGTTAAGTTTAAGTTTTACCTTAAAGAGTCTGAACATCATAAAGAAAATAACTACATTATACGGCCTTCCAATTTCACTTCTCAGCTGGCACACACTGATGACTGTCTGGGGTGGAGTCCCCAGAAAAAAGAAGAGTATTTCTCTTTTTTAGCAAGCTCCAGGGGTTATTTCATGTAACTTTTCCAAAATGTAACAGTGAACAAATCTGTGATTTCTTTCCACAAGTTACAGATCGTGACATCTCTATGCCACATTTAATCAGTTCCAACTTTTTCAGTCTAGCAGCCTTTCTCAGCTGGAGTTTCACAAGAGAAGTACGCCTCAATTCCCTGCAGCATCCTTGCAAGTGCTTTATTAGCGGGGTTCAGAATGCAGTAGTCCTGTGTGGTCCCTGGGAGAACTGAGAGGAGCCCGCCAGAGTGCTGGCGGCCAGGTCAGTGCCTTTACCGTGAAGTTTCTCCAAAGCCCCAAAAGCCAGTTTATCACACTGTTTTCTGGTAGGTTTTTTGGTTAAGAAATTTGTTTTCATGTGCTGCTTCCCTGTCCGCATTGTCTGTTGGAAAGGACACTGAGCACAGTCACGTGCACTCACACAAGAAACTGTCTTGGATCTTCCCACATCACGTCTCTGCCTGCCACCTGGTGTTCTGCTGTGCGTCTCTCACAGCGTCAGCGCCTTCTGCAGAAGGGACTCTTCTTTCTCCACCAGTTGCTTTTGCACATTTGTTGAAAACTAGTTGGCCATATACAGGGTGGGGCAAAGGAGGTCAACAGTTGTTTGAATAGAAAATAACACAAGAGTAAAGTGTGCTGGCACACTCACAACTGCTGCCTGCCCGCTGCCTGCCCCATGGCCTGCTCCCGGGCCGCAGTGCTGTCCGTCTGTGGGGCTGCTTCCACCAGCACCACACTGGCTTGAGTCCCGCAGCTTTATAGTAAGTCTTAAAATCTGAGTGCTTCGAGTTTTTCTAAAATTGTGTTAGTTATTCCAGTTCCTTTGCATTTTCATGTAAGTTCTGGAACCAGTTAATTTATTCAAATAATTCTGCTGGAATTTTGACAGGAATTAGGTTTAATTTGCAGATCAGGACAGAAAAAAATGGAGATCTTGATAGTTTTTCAATTCTTGAGTACAATATGTATCTCTCCATTTTCTCAGTCTTTAATTTCTTTCACCAAGATTCTGTAGTTTTCAGGATACAAGTCTTACACATCTTTCATCAGATTTATGTGCATTTAATTTTTTAATGCTGTTTAGAGCATTTAAAAATTCTTTTACTTCTAATTACTCATTGCTAAGTATATAGAAATACATTTGGTTTTGCATATTAATCATGTAACCTTTGTAATCTGACCAGTTCCAGTACCTTTCTGTAGATTTTGTGATCTTCCTGTGCAGAAAATCGTGAATGGGGACGGCTTTCTTCCTTTTTAATCTGTGTCTCTTCTCTGCCTTGCCCTATTGCATTTTATATGCCAGGGCCCACAGCTACAATGTTGAACGGGGGTGTGAAAGCAGATATCCTTGCCTTCTTCCTGATCTTAGAGGGAAGACATTGCTTTCCCCATTAAGTATGATATTAAGTATGATGTTAGCTGTAGATTTTTTAAAGACATGTTTTTATCAGTTTGAAGAAGTCTCCTGAGAGTTTTATCATGATTTGGAAGTTTGTCTTTCAAAGAATTGGTACATTTCATCTTATCACATTTATTGGAACAAAGTTGGTTTTCATCCTTTATTATACTATTCATGTCTGTAGGGCCTGTACTGGTATCTCTCATTTCTGATATTAGTAACATGTCTTGTCTTTCCTGCTTAGCTATACAGAGACATACAAATTTTATCCTCTCAAAACAAAAAAAAAACCCACAAGCCTTTAACTTTCAATGGCCTTAATTTTCTCTGCTTTAAGGTATTTTTCATTGATTCCTGCTCGTCTTCTAGTTGTGTAGGTCATAACTTGAGACCTTTCCTCTTTTCTGACAGAGGTGCTCAGCGCTGTAAACTTCTACCTTCGTACTCTTGCTGCGCTCCACAGACTTTGTGTTAGGTTTGCATTTAGTTACAAATACTTCCCAAATTCTTTTTTCCTAGACTCACAGAATCATGTGGTTTGTTGCCAGATACCTTTGTTAATGACTTCTAGTTTAACTCCATTGTGGTCAGAAAATACATTATTTGAATCCTTTACAGTTATTGAGATTTGTTTTATGGTCCAGAATGCAGTCTGTCTTGGTAAAATGTTCCAGGTGCACCTGGTGCTGTTGGAATGTTCCATATATGTGAGTCAATCTGATTAATAGTGTTCATATTTTAAAGATCCTTACACTGATTTTCTCTCTACTTGTTCTATCAATCAGTTAAACTCTTGACTATAAATGGATTTTTATCTATTTAGGATTATATATCCTATCAGTACGAAATGACCTTATCAGTGATTAATATTTACTCTTCAGATACTAATATTAATGATATTAATATAGCACTCCAAGCTTTCTTTTGATTAGTGTTAGCAGAGTATACCTTTTTCCATCCTTTTACTTACAAGGAAGCAAAACAGCTTTATTGAGCTATAATTCACGTACTATATGACTCAACCATTTGAAGTGGACAAACCCGTGGCTTTTAGTGTGCTCCCAGAGTCGTGCCACCACGACGTTCATCACCCTTTCGTCACCCCAGAAGAAAACTGTCCCCTTCGACGGGAACCCTCCACTCCCTCGACAGTAGGCAGTCACTAATCTGCTCCTCTGCTTCTGTACGTTTGCCCACTCTGGACACTTCCTATAAATGGAATCATGTAGTACTTACCCTTTGTTGACTGCCTTCTTTCACTTAGCGTAATGTTTTCAAGGTCGTCCATTCTGCAGTGTATGGCAGTGCTTTTTTATTGGAGTGATGCTCCATTGTACGAATAGACATTTTATGTATTCATTTGATGGGATATTTGTGTTATAACCCTTTAAACTATGTGTCTTTATACTTAAAGTGCTACATATAAGCAACAAATAGTTAGGTCTTCACTCAATGTTACAATTTCTATCTTTTAATTGATAATATTTAGACCATTTACATTTAATTGCTATTTGTTTTCCTATATTTTCTTCCCTTTTTTAGCCTTCTTTTGAAACGAGTATTTTTTATGTGGTTATCAGATGAAAATCTATTAGAGGAAGTATTAGTCATTTCATCCAACTCCAATTGCTTTTTGGGACTATTATTAGAGTAAACCTACACAATAGTTGGAAGAAATTCCATTTTTTAATATTTCATCTTCCTATTCAGAAACATTAGTTATATATCTTCATTTATTCCAGTCTTTTAAAATCTAATTCAAGTAATTTTTCTGCAAGGATAAATTTATTATAAGGCATGTGATACTTTGCTATTGTAAGAAAAGTTTTTGCATTTTATATATATATATTTTTTTAAAGAGTGGGAAAGGGAGGGAGAAAGAGGGAAACATCAATGTGTGGTTGCCTCTCATGCGCCCCCTACTGGGGACCTGCAAACCAGGCATGTGCCCTGACTGGGAATCGAACCTATGACTCTTTGGTTTGCAGGTCCATGCTCAATCCACTGAGCCACACCAGCCAGGGCCCATTATATTTCCTAACAGATTTTTTGCTTTACTTGTTTTCCCAACTTCCTATTTTAAAAGATTTCAAAATTACAGAAGTTAGACGAGTATTATACTGAAGTTACAGAAGTCACAGAGAAGTTGGACGAGTGTACTATATTGATTGCCCATTACGATCATCAACATTTACCTCATTTGTTCTCTCTATAATCTTTTAGTTGAGCTATCTGAAAGTAAGTTACTGACACTGGAACAGTTCATCTCTGAATACTTCAAGTATATTCTCCTACAGGACCTGGTACCATCATCAGCACCAAAGAATTTAACAGAAATTTTAGAATTACTACCGCTGAAGTCCATGTTAAACTTTCCCACTTGTCCTGAAAATGTCCTTTGTAGTGGAGTTTTTCTGTGTAGCATCCACTGCATTTGGTTGTCATGTGTCTGTATAGTTTCCTTCTCTCCATAACAGTTCCCTCCCACCATCTACCCTTTCTTCATGATGTTAACATCTTTTAAGAACCCAGGCCAGGAGGTGTGTAAATCGGAGCATCCTCGCACAAACCCACATGTTGCGGGTTCAATTCCCAGTCAGGGCACATACCTGGGTTGCAGATGTGATTCCCCTAGTCTGGGCACACATGGGAGACAACCAATTGACGTTTCTCTCACCTCTCTCTAATCAACAATAAAAAATCCTCAGGTGGGAAAAAAACCCCTCCAGGCCCTCTGTTTCAAGGGTGTTTCTTTCTAAGCAACCTTGATGAAGATGAACAGTCACACTCCTCATTCTGTGGTCCCCCGACTCTTCATGCACTAAGGCCTGATTCGAGGCTCCCTCCCCATCGTAGACTAAGGCAGGTAGGTGCTGCCACACAAATCTGCTGATGTGACTGTCACACTGCACTGGACAAAATGTCCACTTCTCCCCTCAAGTGAAGCAGACAGACACTGTCTGTCACAGAAACAAGTGCTCAGTGATTAGGGGAAAAAAGTTGGATCTCTAAACAAAAATTTTAAAATTTTACAAATGGAAGCTTACAGTACAATGTTTAAAGCACACAAACAGGAAAAGGGATGAAAATAAATCCAAATCCCTTAATCGATTTCCAACTCAAATTCTACCCCCAAACCTCTGATTTTGGCTCCATTAGGACTTAAGTGGTCATTTTTTCTAAAAAAGATTTTATGTATCTATTTTTAGAGAGAGGGGAAGGGAGGGAGAAAGGGACAGAGAGGAACACCGATCTGTTGCCCCCTCAACATGGCCACTACTGGGGACCTGGCCCACAACCTAGGCACTGCCCTGACCAGGAATTGAACCAGCGACCTTTCAGTTCACAGGCCGGTGCTCAGTCGACTGAGCCGCACCTGCCAGGGCCTAACTGGTCATTTTCCCCTGGCAGTTCCCATCAATCCTGCTTCTAGAACCCTAAACACTCTGGAGTTAGTAAAAGCCAAGATGTATGTCAGGCTCACCTTTGAAGGACTATTGCTGAAGTAGTAGAAAATCTTTTCTCGAGGAGAAAATGTTTCATTTTTATGCGGGGAAATGTAGATAGGATGATTTTGAGACAACTGGATTCGGCGAGGGGAGCCTGTTCTTATAAACGGATAGGGAGAGAGTGGAGGAGCATCCGCCTGTAAAAAAAGAAAAATCAGTATTTCTTAGAAAGCTAAATAAAAGTTCTAATCAGGTATTTTCTGAGAGTTGTTATTTTTATTGTTAGTTAAGAGACAATACATCATCAGCTTGATGAACAGTAAATAGTGACAGCAACAAGTAAACCTAAAGAAAACCATACGAACAGCAAACCTGTCAGTGCTTACTCGGTGCCAGTCACTCTCGACAGCAGGTCATCTAATGCCCACAGCCCCCCGGGACGCTGGGGACTACTGTCTCCCGCTTTACGTGCGGGAAACAAAAGGCACAGAGCGAGTTCGTGTGCACGGTCACCACAGCTGCTGAGCTCCGGACAACTGGGACCCACGCCTACCCTCCCGTACTGTCTCTCTCCTTGTTTGATGCTGCGCAACAGTGTAGGTTGCATTAGCCAAATTATTTGTTAGACTCAACAGGAGAGTTGTTTGTAAAAGTCATTTACAAATGGAGCGGCTCAGAGAGAAGTGTTCCTCATCCCTCTCAGGTGGAGAAAAGTATGAAATGACCCCATCCAACTTACTGCGCTTGCCTGTGAGTACTTCATGGCGAAGGCCCTGATCTGCCTTATGTAGACGCTGTTGTAGAACTGAATGAGGTCGCCCCTGTCCTCCTCCTCCAAGTCACTGCTGGCGCCCGTGAGGTGCGTAGGTGTTGGAGGCGCACTGCTGGGCTGCGGGACAGGCAAGGTGCTGCTGGACCTCATGACAGGACTGGAGTCTCTGCTGGCTGCGGAGGGAGAACGGACGGTGTTTGAAACAGAAAGGCTGCTGATGCCAATTCGTTTTAAAAAGAAAGTTCAGGTGGATAAAGGCAAACAGCTACCTGCTCTACTTGTGCGATGGCAGCAAACAGGCACGTAATCCCTCATACGAGGGAGCAGAGCACAGGCGTGACGTTAAGTGCTGATACCCCCCCAGGCCGGAATGGAGGGAGGGCACCCTGAGTAGCGTTCACTAGTAAGTCACAGCAAGTCTTCTAGGACCTGAGCCCGCATTAAGTGGCGCAAAGAAACAATTAGGGACGGTGTTCCATAGCATGGTTTCGGTCCCTATGCCAGACTGAGATGTGCCAGGTTCCTGCCTGGAACCTAACTCCCCTGGAGGAAAATGTTCTGCACGGTTTGCCTCACAGCTATGGGGGGAAGGACAAACAACTTTGCCACTACATTTAGAATTCTGTTTATTATCCCAGCAAATCCTTTACCAATAAAAGAGTTTCCTTCGTAATTTCATTTAGTAATCCTCAGTTTTCTAGTCCCGAAATGAGAAGCCTCTGACCGGACTATGCACGTCCCATAGCATCCCACTTACGCCTGTCTTTCAGCTCTGTCGGAGGGCTCTGGTGGCTCCTGCTGTCACTGCCGCCGGAGTCCCTTCTTTCCTTTCTCCCCTTTAACAGGACACTTCTGTAGACCTTTAGAGAGACCACGACAAGGAGACAGGAGTCAGCACTCAGCCAGTGCATCCTAGGCTGTACGACCTTGACCTGTTATGTAGTTCTCACAGCCCCATGTAGAATAGTTATCCTCAGGGGAGGTTAATAAATTCAGCCAAGGCCACGTATCAAATAACAGATTCAGGGTTTACACCAGGGCCTGTCTGGCTTGAAATCCCAAGTACTGCCTCCAACACAACAAAGCACTGATAGTACCCAACCATAAAATGAAGTTATTCTAAGCCAAATACAACGATCTCACATACCTACCCCTTTAATAGTATTAAAGGTAAAATGAGTGTTAAAATTTGATTAAATATGCTGTTTCCTAAACCAGACAGAAAGATGACAAACCAAATTTCCTAATTTAATTAGGTGTCAATCACGTCATACCTTTTGGAGAAAAGAGGACTTAAACTAAAGACTCCCTTTAAAGTCCAGTCTTGTTTTATTTAGCCTGGAGAAAAGGCTATCGATCAACTCTGGTTAATTTTTTGTATTCATCGAAGACTTTAAGCTTTATTTTCAACCCCGAGAGGAAATGTACTTACCTGGCTCTGGGCCTGTGGCTGAGTCCTGTAACAACGCATAATATTCTGGAAGGACCTGTCTTCTTTTGTGACCTGGAAAAAAGAGTAAGAGTATTTTGTGAGAGAAGCTGACTTTCAGCAAAATATGGTGTGGATCACTATAAACTAGCTCCACAGTGAAATTGGTGAAAATTGTATTTAAAATCCAGGCACTTCAAGTCTCTGGAAATGCCCCTAGGAGCACACAAGTGAAGACATTCTCTTCAAACCTACCACTCAGCAGCGGCAGCGGTAAGTCAGTGGTACCTGAACCAAGGCCTGGGATAAACAGACGGTAACGCATGGAAATTTCACTGGAGGAACAAAGCAGTGTTTTGCTTCCTAGGGACCCAATGAAATAACCGACAGCTTCTCATCAGAAATGATGGAGGCCAAGAAGCAGTGGGGACGTGCCAAGTGCTCCAAGTGAAACACTAAAGAAAGTTCTTCAGACTAAAAGCAAGTGACTCCAGACAGTAATTCAGATGCGAAAAAACAGAACACCAGTCAAGATAATTATGTGGCTGATGGCAGTCTAGAGTGTCTCCTCCCTCTCACAACCGTACGACACAGTATGCACAGAGCACACCGACGGACCTGTGACCTAGGAAGACGGACTGTGGCCAGACAGCCCACAGAAAGAGGGCAGGACTCACAGGGACAGCTCCACATGACAGCTCCGAGCCACAGCAACCAGTGATGAGAGTCCGAGAGGAGGGAGAAGGTCAGATAACGAGGCTTTAAATAAATACACTTTCACACTATGCTCCTCCTCTCAGCTCCTTTAAAGGTCAAATCTCATAAAATGACAGTGCATCGTGGAGTATGTGACATTTATGGATACTGTATGTATTATACTACTACCACCAAAAGGTGAAAAGGAAACAAGTATTAAAAGTAACCCTGTTACATCTCATTGGAATTAAGTTAGTATAAAACTGAAGCTGATTTTCATAAAATGTGTGTATATGTAGGGGTCTGGGAAGTGGGGAGATGGTCAAAAGGTACAAGCTTCAGTTTTAATCCCAGGGACTGGAGAGTGAATGTAGAGCATGTTACACGGTGACTGTCATTGGCAGCAATATACAATATCATGTCCTTGAACACTGCTGAGAGGAAATTAAAGTTACTAAAGAGGGACTTTTCTTTTTCTTTTTTTTTTAAAGATTTTACTTATTTATTTTTAGGGAGAGGGGAAGTAGGGAGAGAAAGAGAGGGAAAGAAACATTGTACTCCCTGCACCCAGGAACCTGGCCTGCAAACCAAGCATGTGCCCTGATTGGGAATCGAACCAGTGACCTTCTGCTTTGTAGTCTTATGCTCAATCCACTGAGCCACATCAGCCAGGGCTAAAGAGGGACATTTCATAATGATGAAATGTCAAAGAGAAGACTCAAATTACTAAGAAAATAATTTGATAAAAAATAAAGACTGTGAGGGAATATTACGAACAACCGTGCTCCAACAAGTTAGACAGCCCAAGGAAACAAGTTCCTAGAAAGACACAAACTACCAAAACTGATTCTAGAAGAAGCAGACAATGTGAATAAACTTATGACAAGAGAACGAATCCTTCATCCATAAACTACCCACAAGGAGAAACGGAGGCTCCAGTGCCTTTGCTGCTGAATTCCACCAGGCATTTAAAGAATACCAATTTTTCACAAACTCTTTCAAAATATAGAAGGGACCCTCCCCTATGTATTATGAGATTAATGTATTATTATGATGATGTATGAAAATCAATCAAGAAAACTCTTAAAACCAGGATAAATCTCTCCAACCTTGGATTTGTCAATGCATTCTTAGACATTACACCAAAAGCACAAGCAGCAAAAGTCTTCACCAAAATTAAAAATTTTTATGCTTCAAATAATGCTATCAGGTGAAAAGATAACACAGAATGAGAAAATACTGCAAATCACATGTATCTCATAAGGCAGCTGCATCCAGCATACATACGAACTCCTACAATTTGACAAAAAGGAAACGGTCCAATTCAAAAATGGAAAAAGGGTTTAAACATATTTGTCCATACATACAAAGACGACATACAAATGAGCAGTAAGCAAATGAAAAAATTCTCCACGTATCATTAGTCATCAGAGAAATGGAAATACCACAGTGAGATAGTTCTTCACAGCCAATGGGATAGCCGGACTCAAAAACTCAGATAATGGCCAACAAATACAATAAAAGACACTCAGGATCATTAGTCATTAAGGAAACACAAACCAAACCACAATAAGGTACCAGTCGATATCCACTGGGATAACTAAAATAAAAAATATGGAGCCCTGGCTGGTGTGGCTCAGTGGATTGAGCGCTGGCCTGCGGACCAAAGGGTCACAGGTTTGATTCCCAGTCACGGCACACGCCTGGGTTGTAGGCCAGGTCCCAGTAGGGGGCTTGTGAGAGGCAACTGCCCAGTGATGTTTTTCTCCCTCTCTTTCTCCTTCCCTTTCTCTAAAAATAAGTAAATCTTTTTTTTAAAAAAGGAAAACAAATTGGCAAGGATGTAGACAAATTGGAATTCTCATGCACTGGTGTGACAAAATGGCAGTTCCTCAAAAAAATTAAACACAGAAATAATACATGACCCAACAATTCCATTTCTGGGTATATACACAAAAGAACTGAACCCAAAACTCGAAAAGATACTTTTACCCCCATGTTCATAGTAGCGTTAGTCACAACAGCCAAAAAGTGGAAACATCCCCAGTGTCCATCAATGGACAAACACAATGAAATACATCCATATAGTGAAATATTATTCAGCCTTAAAAAGAAAGAAAAGTATCACTCATACTACAATACACGTGACTCTAGAGGACGTGTTACTAACAAACTAGTCCCAGAGGACCGGTGCTGCACAATTCCAGTTCTCTGAGGCACCTAGAAGAGTCTGATTCATACACAGACAAAGTAGGACGGTGGTTACCAGGAAGTAAGGAGAATGAGAATGGAGGGAAATCACTTAACAAGTACTTTCCCTTTGCAGGGATGGAAATGTTTTCAATCTAGATAGTGGTGGTGGGTATATAACATTGTAAATGTACTAAATGCCAATAAGTTGTTCATTTAAAAATGGCTAATTCTGTTACATGTATTCCATCTCAAGTATTTAAAAAAACGAGTCTGATAAAGCGCCGACGAGGACGTGGAGCAGTCAGGCCCTTCACTCACAGCTGGTGAGCGCGTAAAAAGGCACAGCGACTGCTGGAAACAGACTGGCAGCTCCTCAACGGCTAACAGAGTTACCACGTGACCTAGCAGTCTGCCCCTGGACCCACACTTCAGTGAAAACGTCTGTGCAAAAACGTGTGCACAAGTGTTCATAAATAGCCAGAAAGTGGAAATAATCCATTAGCTGGAAAATGGAAACACAAAACACTGTGCAATCACACAACGGGAAGTGATGTTTCACACTGACTGCAGTGATGGCTACACGTACCGTGAACACCCTGAAACCTACTGAGTTATTGTGAACGAGTGAGTTATATGGGATGCGACTTGTATCTCAGTAAAACTGTTAAAAATGTTCTGAGAGTGAGGAAGTAGCATCTTTTTTCTTTATATCCCAAAGTACTCACTTTTGCCATCACATAAATGGCACACATTAACAGCTGGTCCAGATGTCTGTCCATCATAAGTTCAGGGCACTGTACTATGGAGAATTCAAAGCAGGTCCAGATTTTTTTCCTTAGTTCATCTGAGATATCCAATTTCATGCAAAGATCCCGAAGGCGGACCCCTGCTAAGTGGTAAACCTAGTAGAGAAACAAAAACATTTCAAACTTTGTTTACCTAACCCATTTCCCAAGCTCGCGACCTGGTAAAGGCACACGAACAATTACCTTTCTCAAGAAAAGTGACAACGAGCTGGTCTTCTTGGGTCTCACACCGCTGCTGGTCGGAGGAGGCCCTTGCTTCCGCTGCTGTCCACCTGAGGACATCTGTGGAATGGCCACCTGACCAGAGACTTGCAAGGTTGTTCCTGTCACTGGTTGAGAGCTCATGTTTCCAGCCAGGGCTTGCGCACTGAGGGGCTGGATAGAGCCAGTCACGGCTGGTGCCTGTCCCCCCACATTGACTTGGACGGGGAAGAATGTTATCCCTCCGTTTTCATTGGCAATGCCTGCAGTTTGTTGGAAAGAAAAAAGCACACGGAAACGTTGACAGCGCAAGGTTCTCCAGGCAGGGGTTTCCAATTCCTGCCCCCCACCCCCGACACCTTTCCTGTCTAAACGATCGTTTCCTATCATCACTCCAGCGAAATCTCGGGTAGCTTTCTAATAAATGCCACAAAAAAACTCATGGACCAATCCCACCTTCCTTACCTTGTACAGGAATGGTCACAGTTTGTCCATTGTTGGCTGTGACAGTGGCTGTTGCCATGGTGACCAAAGTCTGTCCAGGAACTGGTGCCACAGAAACAGCCTCCCCAGACACATTCTGCACAGGGACAGCATTGACTACGGGCTGCGGTGGCACACGCCCTGGCGTCCCTCTGTCACAGGAGTTGTCGTTGTCAACAAACAGCCGTCTTCTGGTGGAGCTGACCGTGGGGGAGCTGTACCTCTCATACAGCGTGTTTGCAGGCGTCACGTCTAGGGCGGAAAAACGTCAACCACTTAACTCGGGGACTGAGGGCTGACCTCCATGCACGCGTTGTTAGTATTCATTCACTAGTGTTTGAAATACTTCATAATTTAAAAGCAAACAAAAATTACAGGAATCACACCATAGCTACCTTCAAGTAATAAAAATTCAAGTGAACGCTACTATGAGCAAAACCTAAAGAGAGACTTTCTCTGTCCCACAGTGTTCCTTCATCCCACTTGCTGCTGAATCAAGGTAGGCTTCCTCCTCCACTACTACAGGGTCTTGATGAGTGAGGGGCAATTTGAAGTATATTTTTCCATGACATTTTTGACCATATTCAATTTCTACCTAACACTCATGTAAAATGTAATTTTACCATAAACCTATACCTGTTGAGGGGACTTGATGGATTTGATATTCCTATGGTACCATCTGGGAGCATTTATTCCCCCAGTTTTATGAATCTTTGTCTTTGTCCACATATAGAAAATTACTCAAACTCGCCCTGGCTGGTGTGGCTCAGTGGATTGTGTGCCAGCCTGTGAACTGAAAGGTCGCCAGTTTGAACCCCAGTCAGGGCATGAGCCTGGGTTGTAGGCCAGGTCCCCAGTTGATGTATCTCTTGCACCATCGATGTCTCTCTCCCTCTCTCCTTCCCTTACCTTCTAAGTAACATTTTTTTTAAAAAGGAAATGACTAAAACTCAACACTGTCCTTCAGAAAGAATGGACACAGCATGTTTTGGGTTGAATTAAGCTGTGTTTATTTTTTAAACAACTTTATTGAGATAGAATTCTCATACCTCTCACCCGTTCAAAACTGTAACAGCTCAATGGTTTTGGAATATATTTTTTTAAATTGTGGTAAAATAAATAAATTATATAAACATATACTTTAAAAATAGGAAACATTAATATAGAATATGCTTTTTAAAAAGACACTTCTTGTATCATGCATTTCCCTGTGTTCTGAAAGTGTCTTCAAAAGCATTCCATGGCACTTTAATGTACAGAGTATTTTCTTCTACACAGGCCCTATGAACTTCACTTGCAGATTTAGATGGAATTCATGTCCTCAGATACTAGGCTTCCAAATACACGCCTTACTGGTTTAAACTTACTTCTTCCAAGTGCTGCAGTTTCAGCCCGAACTTCACTCACTCTTCTGGGTTGCAGTGGGGAGGGAGCAGCACAAACGTCATCTGCTCTTTCCAGGTTATGAGGTGGCATCACCTATAAAGAATTGTTCACACAGAATGCCAGTACTCAACAAAGCATTATAATAAAAAATACAATAATAATCTAAGATAAAAAAAACTATCTTGGCTCATCAGTTATTCCATCTGTCACCTGACTTTTCCACTTCCATACTAAAGTTAAAATAAATTCTGGAAGGCTTAAAAATTTCAGAGCCCAGTATGGAGACGACAACCGTAAGTCAACACTCCTTACCGACGTGGAGAGTCGGGGAAGCAAGCGCTCTAAGATACAGAAACGTGGTTAAGAAACCGAGAGGGGACACCAAATCTTGCTGTCACCAGAAACTTGGGGCAATCACAAGTTATTTCTGATTCTTGTCCTATTAGACACAGGGGTGACTGTACCATTTTAAACCCAGACGCTGCCCTCCCACACTGCACAAGGAAGACTCTAAGTTTAACTGTTCCCTGTGAAAGAAGGTCATGGGTAGAGTAGATAGTGATGTACTTCCATTGTAGAAAGATGCTAAGACATTTTCACAAACCTCTTCACACATAGGAACTCTGTTGTCATTCTGTCTAATTCTGTCCCAGAGTGGGGACTCTGACTTCCATGCCAGATGGTCCAAGATCTGCTCTTCGATCTGGTTGAGGTGTTTCACCACCTCTCTGCAGAGGCCGTCCTCTGCCCTAATGAACACTTCTATCACCTGAAATAGAGAAAAGTGCCCCGGTGAACTGTAATAATTATTTTTTACAAAAATGGTTTAAGTATAAAAATGGGTAAATTTAATTTTTTACGTGTTTGTAAACACAACAAAGACAATTTATAAAAAATTACCACTTTAAAGATTAGTACTATTTGGAAACAGCTGTTCTTCCTTTCATGGTCCTTATAAATGTTTAAACTGCATGAATGAGTTAAATAGAATCATCTGATAATGCTGTATTTCAAACATTTTTTAATGAAAAAACATGTCTTACCCGTTGAGATTGAAAACATTACTCTTTAAATTTCATATTTAAAAACTAGCCCTGGCCGGTGCGTCTCAGCTGGTTGGACACTGTCCCACAAAGCAAAAGGTCACCATTTTGATCCTCAGTCAGGGCACACGCCTGGGTTGCAGGCTTGGTCCCGGTTGGGATGTGTACGAGAGGCAACCGATTGAGGTTTCTCTCTCACTTCGATGTCCCTCTCTCCCTCTTTCTCCCTCCCTTTCCCTCTCTCTAAAAATATATAAATAAAAATCTTTTAAAAAACTGTGAACATTCAATATATGCCACTATAAAAATGTTTTGACTGCTGAACCTGAATTAAATTTATACCCTAAATTAATATTAAGGAAACAACTACCAAATCAATGCCCTAACTCTGTGCCTCATGTGAAAGAGAATTTTTGCTTCTGAAAGACACATTCAATACTGTTTACTTTCCACAAAGCTAAAAAAAGAGATTGCTATACAAGATTAGCTAGTGATACGTTTGCTAGTTTTTAAAAACCTTCTTAAGTTCATAAAATGAAAGTATTCTAAAAGCCTTTATGAAATAAAGAGAATCAAATGAAGCTTGACTGAGAATAGGTCTTTGTAGAAGAATTTATACAGTTCTTAAGACTCTATTTTTTCTCTGCTCCCCAAAGAGCAGAAATTATTAAACATGTAATTAAAATTAGAAGAAATGTACTTAGATATTAAAATGAACTAGATGGCTAACAACAGGAAGTTGGTCTCATCTATAATTGCCTAATTAGTATCAGATTTTTAAAAATACCTTATAAAAGTGATAAAACGGCACATCGAATAGTTCAGTAATAAATGGAAAATTCCCAGGAGGCTTGTAAGTAAAAGTGACGACCTCCAGGCAGCAGGCCACGAGTGACTTGTGGAATGCATCTTGTTCCAGAATGTTCTGTAAAACAGTTAACATTTAGAAACATTAGCCTACTCGAACAAGACATTTCATACCCAGTCAAGTTATTCTCTGAGTTGGTGAGAAGTACGTGATCATTTTCTTATAAAAGTTTTCTTGATATAATAAATAAATCCATTTTTTAGCAACTTTCAAAAATCTTACATACCATGGAACATAGCTGATACAAAAGATCACCTTGCTAACCAAAATATACATAGCACTCTGGTGCTCTGAAGAATGCTGATCTGGAAGGATGTTCCACAACAGAGCTCACGGTGAAAGGCCACCAGCATGAAAAGGTGGCGGGAAGGGAGGCAGGTGGCTTGGCTGGATGGCCGTGGACCAAAAGCCAACATAGTTACTCAGGGCCACACAATCACAGAAGATGTTCACATTTCCTTTTTTCCCCTTATATATTTTCCAAAATTGTCCATATTCATTATTTTTGAATTAAAAATTTATATAGACACGAGAAGCATAGGCAATAAGAACAAACAATAGGTAGACTTCATCAAAATTAAAACCTTTTTTGTTTCAAAAAATACTGTCAATGAAGTGAAAATACATGCATGTCATAGTTGTGGTAAGGGATTAGTACCCAGAACATAGACCCAAAAGAAACGAAAGCAGAGACCCAAATGGATACTAGTACATCGATGTTCATAATAGCATTATTCACAATAGCCCAAAGGTGGAAACTCAAATGTACATTGACAGAGGAACAGATACACAAAAGGTAGTATGTACATATTTAGGTGGTATGTGTATATGTATCATTCATTCTTAAAAAGGAATACAATTCTGATACAGGCTGCAAGATGGATGAACCTTGAAAACATGCTAAGTGAAACGGGCCAGACACAAAAGAACAAATGTTATAGGATTACATGATGTACCTAAAATAGGTGAATTCACAGAGAGAGAAAAGCAGAACAAAGGCTACCAGGGGCTGCAGGGAGGAGTGCCTGGGGAGTCACTGTTTATGGGTACAGATGATCAGTTTGGGGTGATGAAAAAATTCTGAAGATTAGTGAGTGGTGAGGGTTGCACAACACTGCGAATGGTTAGTTTTAGTGAATTTTGCACTCAGAAAGACAGTAAATTTCATGCAACTTTTACTACAATAAAAATTTTTTTTAAATAAATTTCTTAGGTGAGTACACAGGCATCCACTTACTATCAACTTCTAAACTATAGCTATGTTTTATAATCCCTCTGTATGTGTTACAGAATTTGTCATAAAATAGCTTTTTAAATTCCTACAGCCTCATGTATATGTATATGCACACACACAAAACAAATGTAAACAGGTACAAGGAATTAGAGCAATTATTGATCAATTTTATAATTTTCTTAATTAAAAATATTTTCGAGCCCTGGCTGGTGTGGCTCAGTGGATTGAGCGCCGCCTGCGGACTGAAAGGTCGGGTGGTTTGATTCCGCGGCTGGGCTGCAGGCCTGGTCCCCAGTAGGGGGCGTGCGAGAGCAACCAAATGATGTTTCTCTCCCACATCAGTGTTTCTCTCCTTTCTCCCTCCCTTCCCTTCTCTCTAAAACTAAATAAAGCCTTAAAAAAATATAACTTTGATGCAACTAAAAGTAAATATCACTTGTTCAGAATCAATTTACATTTCTTGTCTAGTAAAATCTAGAAAAAATAATTATCTTAGCCAAAGGGGAATGGCTGAATATTTGTTAAACTCCTACCTAAATATTTGTTATAAATATTTAATACTTACTAAAGAATAAATAATCAATACTCAATTAAAGGCTACACAAGGCTTGAATACAATCTCTCTGCTATTTAAGAACTCTGAATGTCTGAAGCCCTGACCAGAGCTGCGCTGCCCGTGGGACTGCTGAGTCACAGCACGTGGCCTGCCGCAGCGAGACTAGAGTGTTGGGGGCAGGCAGCGAAGGGGCGTGGAACACAGGTTTCCCCAGGCGCCAGTCCTGTTCCCTCAAAACCACGTTACATGTTACTGCGCTGACCAATACATTGGTTATGTACTCACAGATAAATCCATGTCTCCCAGTCTTCTTTGTTCCTGCTCAATGACAGTTTCTAACACTTTATAGTAAAGCATCTCCGCAACACGAAAATGTCTGCTGGCAACTTCTGCAAATAAAAAATAAATACTGTGAAAAATGAGGGAGCATCTCATCCCCTCATCCACAAAATAAAATTTAAAAACCAACACAAATTAGTGCATGCACTTTCTACTGCTATTTCAATCATCCCTAAAATTCCCTTTTTTCCATGGTAAGTTATATTTTTCTAAAACTGTGAAGTTAAATTTTCACACAAAAAACTATAATATTCCATTAAGATTCACATTGGGGGGGGGGTATGTTTGAACAGAAGAGCTCCATGCCAAGAGGTTTGGTTACTATTCCACTCCTACCTGCGGTTTTAACTGATGATCTCAAACAACCCCTAGCACAGATCTGAACATGAAAACAGCTGTCCTCTGTTCTTGTTCTTAATATTCGGAAGAATCACTATACTTCTATATTTAATGTCCAGTCTACAAATGAAAACTAGAGATTTTCCAAACAAAAAAGTACCAGAAGATCAACATAACAAACACATCGGTCTACAACTTCTCTTACTGAGAAGGGCACAGAAACCACTAGATTGACAAAAAAAAAATTAGAGAGCCATATTCTAGCCCTTGATCTAAAAGCATAAATCTTTTCTTGATATTTCTGACTCAGTTACTAAGAAAGGACTCCAGGCAGTTAAATCTCAAGATGAAAACAATATAGACAATATAAATCTTCACCTTTAGCAGAGTTACTGAGATCCTCATCTGGCTGGGAATGCTGAGAATATATTTCAGACATTTCTTTCAATCTGTTGGCAATAGCCTGTGTTGGATCTCTAGAACATGCCCTAAAAAAATAATAAGAAATCATCTAATTTAAGTCTTGCCAAGTTACAAAGTGATAAACTGTCTACAAATCTGCATTTTTACTAACCTGTAAATATAAAACACTCTGAACACAAACTACACCCCCTCCGAGTTGACCCAGGGGACCCCACACTCTTAACAAAGGTGTTGGTATTACCATTTTCAGTGAAAAGACTTTCTCGTGTAGAGTCACAGCTTCTATGGCAGCAAGGTTCGCAACACTAACCAGTGCCCATCTGATGTCCAGGACTGGCCCCCACCCTCCCTGCACATCTGCAATTACCTGTGACAAAAACTGCCCCCAACTGTTTCCCTAGGCGGCAGTACAACTCCCATTAAAACTCTGGCAGAAAACAGAATGAAGGGGCACACAGTCTATACCACAGACTCATATAAACCATCACTGGTATTCTACATCTTTTCTTGCAAAACCAGATTTATTTCATTGTTTGTTTGGTGGGGGTTTTTTTAACAGGAAAAGCAATATACATTCAACGCAGAAGTATTATACAGATGATCGCCACGCGGGCTTTTGCAACAACTACATTTATCTTGGTCATAAACATATGTATTCATTGTAAAAATGTAAGGAGTTTAGAAAATTACACAAATTACAAATTAGTTATAATCCTGCTGGAGACAGCTACTGAATATCATATACAAACACAATTTTATTTATTAACTCACACAGGCACTTTTTTATAAAACTAGGAGCTTTTGGTTTTTCCTAGTATCTATTGGTATTTAAATATCACTAATGGCATTTAAGATTAAAGAAGCTGCTACATCTGGTTAGAGATGGTAGAAAAATTTGCAAGATACAGAGATTATCAGGCTTCTAAAACATATTCATAAAATGCTTCTGTATTCTAGGTAAACAAGATCCATTTTAAAAACATGACTTAGGAAAAGGCCACACAGACATAGCTTGTGGGGTATTAATCACAATCAAGTTGATGAAAAAAGGGGACCTCACAGAAATGTGGGGGGGAAGTAGTCAGCCTTGGTAAGTAATGAGTCCAGCTGTGAGTGGGGCATCACTAATATGTGTATACAGGGCCTTCACATACCATAACCACCTGAAATAAAAGGGGTTCCTGTAGGGACCATGTCATCAAATCAAACCTTGAGGACTAACGTCCTTTTCAGGATAAGAGTGTTTTATAGAGTTTACAAAAGTTACAGTGGTTTTAAACTGCTTAGGAATAGAACAGTCTATCTTTTGAAATATGACCCACCCTCCAGAAATCTGCTCAGGCACATGCTCTTCGTGAACGCCCCTGACAGCTACCATCATTACTGGCCCCCTCCCCTGAAAGGTTAAGACAGAATGCTTGGTGACAGACAGTCTGGTGCTTCATTGTACCATGCCTAGTGCTGTGAGTTCCTGACTCCCTGCTCTGTTCAGAAAATCTGAGTGCTGTGGACTGAAGGCTTGTCTCCCCAGGGACCAAATCATGTTGAAACCCAATCCCCAGTGTGATGGTGTTTGGAGTATTTGGGAAATGATTAGGACGCAAGAGTGGAGGCCCCCTGAATGGAATTAGTGCCCTCATAAAAGACACTCTAGAGAGATTCTCCTTGTCTCCTTCAGCCATGTGAGGACACAGAAATAAGACAGCAAGGAAGTGGTCCTCACTAGACACTGAATCTGCTGACACCCTGAACTTGAACTTCCAGCCTCTTGAACTGTGAGAAGTTAGTTTCTGTTTTGTGTAAGCCACCCAGTTTATGGTATTCTGCTACAGCAGCCCAAACAGACCAAGACACTGAGGAAAAATGCTCATCTTCTCCTCGTACCTCTTACATTGCTGTGTCATCTGCAGACTAACAACAGTACACTCAGCGTTCAACTGAAACAAAGTTATTAATGAATAAGTGACGGCACTAACAGTGAAAAATCACAATACAAAATTGGGGAATAGACAACAGCCAGATCTTAGAAGGCAAGAGAGGCTCAGACTAACCGTAGAATCTGCTGCAGTTTCTCGCCAGGCGCGCTTCGGTGGCCCACCAGCATGTTGTGAAGACGGCCCAGGCTGTGGGTAGCTATAGAAACCGGAGTCGCACACGGGCTGTTGTCCTTCACGTACCTCACACCAGTGAGTGGTGTGGGGACTCGAGATGGCTTGGACTAAACAGGGGAGAAAAGAACATTATTTTAGGTCAGAAAGACTTTCAAGTCCCTCACAAATGAGAATCGAAGGCAATCAGACTTTATGTTTACGCTATTAACAAATTGTGGTGTTTCAAATATCACCATTCTTGGAATTTACACATAACGCCACTAAGAGCCACCACTGTCCATGTGAAGATACGTGAAAGGACAACTTGTATTTGAGCTAATTAAAGGTTTGTCTCTTCAAAGGTGAGTCTTTAAGATAAAGCACATCTCCCTATATTCCCTCCTTTAAAACTTAAGCATGAAGGCAAAAGCATTAAACAACTAAGAATGTCTTTGAGAAGCAGCTAGCATCTGCTATTTTTGTAAATGCCCACAGACTGACAAAAGAAAGCTTCAAATAAACCTGGCCCAAATGAAATCCGTGATTTAACAAAAGTCCATCTAAGTGATCAAACCAGCTTCAAAGAGGACAAAACAAACACTGCTAGGTGCAGGACACAGCCGGACACAGAGGGCCATCCAGACCCTCCTCTGCCCGCAGTCACTAAACTCAGTCACGGTTCCTTTCCTAAACGTAGACAAAGCCTCACATAAGTTTAAGTCAACATTCTTGAATATAAACATGGAAAACATATGACTTAACATCAAAGAATTTAAGCATGACTACGTATGTTAGTAAAATATCTTTTCTAGTTTTTCCAACAAACTCTTAAAGGTTAAGATAGCTTAAGAGTGTTTTTTAGTATTTAAGATAAAGCATATTTCCCAGTGTATTAAATATTGTTATTCTAGAGACAGCTGTAAAAACACCTAGCAAAAATTTCACCTGGCAACAGAACCATTCAAGTTGGAAATACAGAAAAGCACAGAAATTAAACATACAGAAGTAAACGGATTTGCTTTTCTGTCACTTCAACAGTAAAGTCAAGACTTCCACTTTGTTTCACAGAAATTCTGTCTGTTTTTCAGGTCAGCACGATGATCTGGGTAGATGAACTGCATGCAGGAGGCTGCTCCCTGCCTCAGCTTTTCCTGCCCCCGGCTCCTTCCCTGTGCTGGAGCCAAGGCCTTGCTGGGAGGGCGTTGACGGAGCAGGAGCAGCCAGCAGCATCTCATCACCTGGCCTGCAGGTGGCAGTGCTTCCACAAAGGAAACGAGGTACAAGGACCACAGTCCTCAAGGTCCAACCATGTCCAGGTGGCTCCAGTGCGCGCGCGCGCGCACACACACACACACACACACACACACATCCCGGCTCTCCCCCCGCCCCTCTGCAGAGAACTTCATTCCTGCATATCTAAACTGCCTACTCGGCTTCTCTACTAAGATGCCTAAAAGACATCCCAAACTTAAGATGCTCTTAACCCTAACTCTAGATTTCTTTCCCCTGACTTGCTCTTCCCCCTTAATAAATGCTAATAGTAAGTATTCATGGAATGCCGACGTACCAAGCACTGAATACAGTTCTGGTCATCATCCCCGTGAAGCTCATATTCTAACGCAGGGAGACAAATGAATGATCATCTCCCTCTCTCACTGTCTGACAAACAATTCCTTTCTTCCTACCTGCCTACATCAGACAGTGGCTCACACGGAGAGGAGGGAAAGGAAGTCTGGGGGTGCAGGGCGCTGGCTGTTACTCTGTACCGTGGCCAGGTCACGACACCCACCCCACCCCACCGCACTGGCATGCTCGCCACTCCTCCGGAAAGCCGGTCATGTCCCTGCCTCACAGCTTTGCATTTGCTGTGCACTTGGCTTCAGATGCATTCTGCACTTCAGGTCTGCTAATTTTACCTCCACAAAGACATCTTCCCCAACCACCCTATCTAGCACAGCCCGAGGCCCATCCACTCTCCCTTCTCCCCAGTACTTTGTACTGTTTCTATTTTTCTTCTTCTATCATCCATTTGATACACTGTATAGTTACCTGGTTGGTCATGCACTGTCTGCCTCCCTGCACTAGAACATAACATGGGCCATCCTAGGCCATTTGGTTCCTCAGTACCCCAGGGTGCAGAATACAATCCAGCCAGCACACGGAATACGTTAAGAATCTTGCTGAATGAATAATCAAACCAGTCTTAAGTCTGATCTTACAGGTGAGTTACCCCGCCTCTGGAGGCCCTGTCAGGAGCTGTACGTTTTCTGTGAACCCACACAACAGAAGGGACACTCTTAGTCCTCATCACCCCAAGTGTCTGTATGATCTAACACCACCTGGCCCCAAAACCAGCTTACGAGGATTTTCAGGTCTGTGGAGTCTCTCAGGTCCTCCTGTCTCTTACAGAAAGACACCGACTCAATCAGCATTTTCTAAATGCCTATTACTTTCAACATGTAAAGGCTGTACCTTACTGACCCGTGTTTTCAAAACCAACAGCCATCAGCATGAAATGTTCATTTAAATTTGTTTGAAATTCTCTTTTTTCTCAGATCTAACCAAAAACTTTGCAAGTTCATGTCGACAACAATCAAATCTACACAAAAGCCGAGACAACGTTTTCACTGAAGGCAGGTGTGAGGGGAATTTTCATTTTCACAATGGAAACAAGTAACACACACACATGTGCGTGCGCGCCAGAATACGACAGGACCTCGGTGGTGTGACCCCGCTTTCCTGACCGCCCTGGCTCGGCTCTGCTCACCTTGTCGAATGGCTGCTGCGAGAGGTTTTCCATCTGCACCCTTTCGGCAGCCTCTGCTCCAATACTCAGACACCTGGAGAGTGTCCCGATCTCCTCTTCAGCATCCTCTCCAAGAAAGATCCTTTCATCTAAGTTCCCCACAGACAAAACATACTCCTCATAGGCCTTACTGATGGCTTTACTATAGGAGGGGAAAAAAAAGGCAAAATATACACTCAGAACTGCATTTCAGTTCATGTTGTAGCCCACTTAATGATTTTTTTGAATTTTTTTTATTTTTAGAGAAAGGGAGGGAGAAAGAGAGGGTTAGAAACATCAATTTGGGAGAGAAACATCCATTGGTTGTCTCTCACACATGACCTGACCAGGGACCAAACCCGCAAGCCAGGCAGGCGCCCTGACTGGGAATCAAAGCAGCGACCTTTCCCTTTGCAGGATGATACCCAACCAACTGAGCCACACCAGTCAGGGCGATCCACTTAATCATTTCACTTTTCTAGTTACTGCAAGTTCTATTAATTTTGTGGAAGCCCAACTTTAGTGGGATCACTGTCCAGCACAAACACTGAGGAGCGGCTGTGCTGTGTGCGTCCCCCGCACAGAGGCATACTCTGTGGACAGGGCCTGGGTGGGACACCGCACCACCCTGCCTGGGGAGAGCAGCTCCTGGTGAGAAGCTTACTCTCCTCCCCTCGCTGCTCCAGGCACCTTGAAGACCTCAGTTCTCCCACATCATTTTTCACCTGTACAGTTCCCGAAGAATTTCTTTATTTCAAAAATTATGACCCAAAAGCTTAACTACTAAAGCTTTCAAGAACAGCAGTACATTTTTTTTTTTAATCCTCACTGGAGGACATGCTTATGGATTTTAGAAATGGAAGGGAGAAAGAGACAGAGAGAGAAACAGCAATGTGAAAGAGAAACATTGATAGGTTGCCTCTCATACGCCCCCTACTGGGGAACCGAACCTGGAACCTAGGCATGTGCCCTGACCGTGAATCAAGCCTGTGACCTCTCGGGTGTACGGAACGACGCTCCAATCAACTGAGCCACACCAGGCAGGGCTCAATACAATTTTTAATAAATTTAAAAATGATCTTAAGAGTAATAGTTGATAGAAATTTGTATCGCTTCCTTGTATCTCCCACAAGATACATCCTTAATGCCCAAGGTACAAACTATAAAAACACCAAACTCTGAGATTTTCTAAGCACACAGTTAAATATTAAGATAGTTTTTTAACAGAAGTACTCACAAATTCTCTCCAAAGTTTGCAGGCTCTAAAAACCCAGTAAGATTTTCTTCTTTTCCTTTAAGGAGCTATGGATGAAAGAAAAGATCCTTAAGTCATATTAAATCAAATCTGTCCCCAGAAAATATTTTCACATTACTTCTTTATTACTTACGAACCTTTTTTTCACAAAGTTTCCTTATATAGGGTTTCCAGAAATGTTCCTTTATTCCTTTTGCTTCCAAAACTAGGCCGTCATGTAAGGAACAGAGCTTCTCAATGACACAAGGTGGGTCAGAGGAAGGTTTCAAATCTTTAGCATGAAAATCTTCAGACAGGCCTATGATGTATAGAATCACAGAACAGAGATATCAGGTAGCATTCATTAAACCAAACTGTAATAAACTAAAACACAAAAATGCAGAACCTAATCAGCATGAGTTAGCACATGCATATGTAGGAAATAGCGCAGAAGGGCCGAGTTTCACTCTAAATATACCTCAAAAACAGCAAATAGAAGTGTACCACCACTCAAAAGATTTAGTTTTTCAATCATGTATCTAGAGATGGTTAAAAAACTAAAAAGTAATTTTAGTATTATGCTATAAGATCTAAAACCTACAAATATATAACTTTGCAAGTGAGCCTCATATTCAAATAAAAAATACCATTTAAAAAATTACCATCCAAAGTATACAACCTGTTTATATACTTCCATTGAATTATATGTGTTTATCACATTAATTTACAGCTAATCTTGGCCTAGTCTCAGTGGGGGGAAAAAAAAAAGAGGGGAAAAAGGAAGGAAAGCAGCTACATAGAAACATAAAATGGAGTTAGAAAGAATAAAGGAGAAAAGACAGAATACAAAGAACAGCAAATTTACTAAACCAGGAGCAGTTGAAGTTAAAGTAACTCCACTAACTTCAAAAATCTCCTTTGAGAGTCAGACCAGCTGAAATTCTATGTAACTGTAACCACTCCAAAACTGACAGTCACTCACAATCCTACCATGCTATTATTCAAATAGCGCCATTATACACTAGTTAGAGTACAAACACTTTTTATATAAGTAAATACTTTTATTTACAGAAATACTTTTTCATATTTGCTTTGTAAATCATAATTTGACCTTACTGTTTATCATTCATAGAAATTACATACCTTAAAGACTGCTAAATGCACTGCCAAACTATTTCCATATAGCTTTTTTGTGTGAGAGACTTTAGTAGCTACATATGGCACCATGTGTTCCAAACGGGATATAAATTACATGAGGCAAAACGTACTGACTGGCTGAGGTAAAAACACAGTGTTCCTTCCTCATGTCACTATGACAGGAAAGGCACAGATACTTTTTAAAATGTCTTGCTGATAAGAAATGTCCCCTCAAAAGGCCTACCGAGGTCTGTGAGGCTCACCCTCCACTGCGTGTCCAAGGATGGGTGCCCCCACAGCGGCCAGGCAATGCTCCCTGCCTCGCTACTGCAGGCCCAGGGCTTTCCCAGGTTGCTCTGGATGGCATCCAGAGAGTCCGAGGTGTTCAGGTAGTGCCTGTTCAGCTTCATGTTGCTGAGACCATGGATACAGCCCACCAGGTCCTTGGTCATGGCTCCACACTCCACTGTCTAAACGCACTTCTCCAGAATCTGGGAAAATCTAATGAGGTCCTGGTTCCTGTCCAGCTTCCCCCCGATGTTCCCAGCCATGCATGCATCAGGGCAAGGACACTGATGATGGGGTCGGTGCTGGTAGGCTGGCCCTTCTGGTGCTCCTGATACTGGTGGGTGACTGTCCCATGAGCAGCCTCAGCCTCAAAGGTCTCCCCATCTGGGCAGACCAGCACAGATGTCATCAGCCCCAGGGAGCCAAAGCCCAGGACCAGGAGGTCCGACTGCACATCTCCACCATTGCTCTAACAGGCCCACACAAAACTGCCTAGATACTTGAGGACCTGAGCCACCATACCAGATCTCACACCAGATCACAGTCTTGCCTAACTTGGTTCTTTTTTAAAAGAAATTTTTTTTTTGATTGTAGAGATAGGGGAAGGGGAGAGAATGGGGGGGAAGGAGAAAGAGACAGGAAAGAGAGTGAGAGAGACAGGAGAGAGAAAGAGAGACATCGGTTTGCTGTTCCACTTATTCATGCCCTCACTGGTTGATTTTTCTATGTGCCCTGACTGGGGATCGAACCTAGTCTTGACATAGCAGGATGACACTTAGCCAACTGAGCTACCCAGTCAGGGCTGCTTAACTTGGTCTCATAGTGCTTCTCAAAGATCTCCTGGAAGACATGCTTGAAGCACCCACCCTGGGCTTTCAGAATAGTGTTCTTGGTGTTCATGGACAGTGGTCACTTCTGGATGGCCTACTAGAAGCAGCTGTGTGCAAAACCCGAGGTGGACCTGTCAGTGTTGTACATGCCTGTGCCCATGCCTCTGGCGGAGAACTTGCACCCCTCCCACTCCTTAGCCCTGCTGCTGTCCTTCAGGATGAGGACCATCTCCAAGGTGCCAGCCTGCTTGGTCACAAAGTCTCTAGCCTTCTACAATTTGCCATGGGCATGCCTGTCAATGGTGAAGGGGATGGTTTTGCAGATGTTGGGCTCCCAGAAGACAGTCCCATCAAGGATGCTCTGGATGGTCCCACTGGGACACTTCCATATCTTCTTCAGCTTCAACTCTTCCACATGGGCCTCACCAGGGGATGGTGGCATATGGGACAGCCACATTGTACTTCTGGGTGGCCTGTGCAGAGTCGATGGTTACCTGGTCGTCAGTCTGGTCAAGGTTTGAAAGCCCCAGGTGAAAATACTTGAGATGACTGTCCACATGAGGTAGGAGGAATTTCTCTTTGATGAGCTGGCAGATACTATGGGTTATCTCATTGCTGCCCATATGTCCACCTCCCACATCGGCTTGGCCACTTTGATCCTGTTGGCGGCACAGTGGCGCCATGACCAGTCCTACAAGTTGGGGCCTCTTGTCCATGCGGGCTTGGAGCCCCAGGCTCTGCCAAATGAGGGTCGACCTGCAGGTAGCCCACATTCTCAGCAGGCAAGCAAACAAACTGGACAGGCGAGATCCGAGTGCTGGCCATTGCTCCAGCCATCTGGTGGTGGGCTGCCTGGACCTGGCCATTTCCATACGGCTTTTACTTAAGAGCTATAAGTTCGTTTTCCTTTTTTAGAATTGTAACTACTCTTCTGTGGAAAAAAATCTAAAATGAAGATTCTTTCAGTAAGTCCATTTTGATCCCTTTCAGTCTGCCAGGCACAAAGCTTGCCAATAAAGAAAAATACCATCAGCTTTAATGTCATCTTTGCTACTCTGGATTTCTAAATTCCTTCTTCTTGTTGAGTTTGTGTCTCAGAAACTTCCAGTGGTCATGTGAGACTTTAAACTTTGTGGTATCTGCATGCTTGTTCCATAAATATTGTTACAGAGACCTTGACCCCCACTACAGAAAGCAACAATGAGGGGTCTTCCAAGCACTTAGGGTTTTTAATGCTAAGAGCCCTGTACTATGTACAAAACTCTCAAGAGTAAACATAATGTAGAAATGTTAGTTGTCCAATAATCTTTGATTTACAAACTTACCTTTAAAATTAGGGTTCAGAAGTTCTTTACGATTGGAGCATTGAACGGCATTTCCATAAACTAAGTCCAAAGCACACAGCAGAAGATGGTAGGAATTGACCAAATCATCACTGATCATGGGGAAATTACCTACAGGATTATAAAGAGTCAGAGAGGTAACTATGTATCAACTTTGTAACGTTAGAAGTAATTTCTTCCTTTAATTACAATGACATTATACAACACTGTACCAAGCAGACTCAAAGAGCTAACGCATTTTGGCAAATTTACATTTTGAAATATTTCTCTTATATTTGAATAAATTACTAAGAGTTTAATGAAAAGTAAAACTTTACTGAAAATGTCATTCGTTCACTCAGTATTCATTAAATAAACATTTATTAAATGACTAGTAGCTGATCAAAATTTCATCGTCATGGGTTTTTCCTTTGAAAATTTAGGAATAAAACTTGATAAATTTTTTCAAACTGTAAGAAATTGTTTTATATAAAAATATTTTTGTCAAGAAAATTAGTAGAAATATTTAAATGTAAATAGCTGAAAAATTACTCATATTATTTTTTTATGAATGTACTTTTAAAAGACCATATCCTCTAAGTAGATGCCTAATAATAACATTTTAAATGCTTTTCTACATATGAATACAAGCTAATATAAATTAATGCAACAGGATTAGAATTAAAGATATTTAAGATCTAGAGCTGGTATCCCACAAATTGCGGATGGTCGATAATGAAGAAGAAAGAAACCAAAACTTAACCCTATAGAAACATGTCACTCCTACAGTACTGGTTTAAGTCTAAAGCTGAAGACAGTTTTCACAAGCAGGCAGGCAGTTTTATTATTCTTAGAAATTAAGAAATATTTCTAGTTTTATGACTTCGAGAATATCCCTTTTCATTAAACACTGTATGTATATACTTCATATTGATTTTACATTCTTATAACAACAGATGAAGTCAATTTAAATAGCTACGTACATGCAAAATAATTACTCTGAACCTCAACATTTGCACACTTGAATGCCCACCCAAGTGTGTGCATACAAAAACACACACTCACTCTGCTTTGCTTCAGGCTTTTTTCTCCTTTCCACCAAAGAAAGTTACCACTTACTTCAGCCTATCAGGATAATTCTACTTTGTGTAGATAAAAACATTCAATAAATCAGCTTAAATAAATCAACAAGAAAAAATATTTTTCTGTTGCCAGAAAGGCAAATGATGATTAACAGGTTACATACTGCATTGATATAACCACTCTAACCTACTTGGTTCTACCCTAAATATTTTTAATATTAAAACATACTCAGTTCCTCAAGTGTAAAACAGGAAGTGGTGGCACTTAGTGGTTTCAAGCTATGAAGCCCACCACCCTGTCAAGCCCACACTTGTCACTGGCGTGTACTTGCCATAGAAGGCAAAAACCCGCAGCACTGCAACTCCCAACAAGAAGCTGAAATGTCCCTGAAGATTAGAATCTAAGTTAGGCTCCAGGACTGCCTCTACGTGACATACTTCACATTTCAAATCCCAACTTCAGAAATGAATCTCACTGTGAGATGCTTCATCTTTCAATCAACAAAATAACCTGTTTAACCTTCAGAGCTGGCTTACTTCTCAGGATGAGAAGATCTGGGTTCTCATACAAAACAAGGAGTGGCCCCCATTGGTCTTCAGGCCACAAGGCCCCTCACGAGGACAAGCCCCTGGTGTGCCCTTGCCATAGGAAGCCAACACAGGGGTGTATCTTCTGCCAAATCACTACATCAAGAACTGAATAAAACTGCCTGAACTGCTCTCTTAGCAAAGATGCTAGAGAATTCTAAAAGACCCTCATTCTAGATTATGAGAGAACAAAGACCTTTCAGGTCAAGCACTTACAGACTGAATTAATAGTGGGATAAAACTCAGTTAACTGCAGACACAAAAAAATATGCCACCCCAGTTATCAAGTGAGACCAAAATCAATGTAAGGACAATACAATTCTTTTAAAATAATTTATATAGTATATTCACCCCCAATGACACATATGCCATAAAAGACATAAATGAAACAAAAATCCTCCAAGTCAGACATACCTGCCCAGTCAAATGACAAGAATTAACATCATATATATATAACGCTGCCCCAACCAGCTAGAGGTGGTATCAAGCGTCGCCGCCTCTATATAAACAGTGTACGTGCTCCTAAGCCTTTCCTTCCTGCTGTGATCACATCACCTTTGTCTCCACTAAAGAAACACGTCAGTGTGATGGAGAGCAAAATGCCTAACTGCTTATTTTTCATGGAAAATTCTTTTCAATGAAGCATGCAGAGCTCAGGGAAGGAAGGATGACCTTTCAACTAGCCAGCTAGAAAGGAGCAGTTTTAATCAGACAAATCAAACAGTAAGACCAATGGAATGGCATGTTCTTGCTGGAGGGCCTTCTCTCCCTGCATGCAACCAAGACCTAGGAGATCTGGGGTCAAACCCTCCCTCTGTAGCAGCTGGGTTCTGGGGCTCAGCTGCCTCATCTTCAATGTAAGTCAGTTAGGCTACTTGACCCGATAATGAGAATCTCTTATTTATGAAACTCCTTGTGGTTCTATGATTTTTTTAAATTTTAACTTTGCATTTTACTGGGGTATCTTAATGGCAAAGGCACCCTACACACTCCCCAGGAAAAAAAGCTATGTAAAGTGTCAATACATAACTGTACTTTCTTTTCTTCTTTAGACTACCAAAAATCATTTCTACAGAGAAATACAGACAAGAGGAAAAAAAAACCCAAAACGTCTGTCACTGAATGCAGACCTTGAGTAGGTTAAGTGAGACGAGAAAACAGGGAGAGGAAATAAAATTATATCTCAAGGCATTTGGTCAAGCACATTTATCTGAGCAAGATGCAGAAAGTAATCTGAACCACTGAGGATGATCACTCCTACTCAACTAAGTAAGACTTGTCTCATGAAACAATACAGCTCAAGATATAAGCACAGAAACCCTGATGTGTTTCCAGTCCATTAATTCAGAAAATGCATGAGGGTGGGTGGAAAAGTTATTGTATAAGAACAAAATTTAAAACTTCCATTTAATAAGAGAAGTTTTGGATCTTGTAAAGAAGCTAATAGACTTTTTAAATAAAAAGGCAATACTTAAAAAAAAGAATCTATGAATAAGACCACTGAGACATTTTTCAGTAAGAAGCTTTTCCTGAGACACATTCTAGGTTGGCACAAGGGGTACCCAAACATTTAAAAAAACCAATACCTAAAGCAATGTTGCTCTTCCCTTACCTTTGGCATATACGAAAAGCACCCAACAAAAATGGAAAACTTCAGACACGGTACAGGGCTGTCGCCTTTGGGGGGGAAAAAAGAGCCAGGAGAATAGAATTAGAAAAAAAACATCACCAATGACCATAAATTAGGTGAGAAACAAAACCCACGGTTAGAGGAGGTCAGAGCAGATTCACTTCACCGGGAGAATGTGCAAGGGTTTCTACTGCAACCACGTACTGGTGAGGGGTTAGCTGGGAGCCTGAGAAAGGGCTCATCTCAGAAAGAAAGTCCTTAACTGAAAAACACTGAGTCGGTTAAGTCTGTAGGCTTCGCAGCCACGATCAGAAAGCACACATTCTCAACAGCTTCGTCTTCCCATCGTCTCCCCCAATCCGGCTTCTCGACTTTTCACTGGTTGTAAACATCAAAATACAGAGCGAAACCACTTCATGGGCATTATTTAGTACTCAGTTTAGACATAAAATTCAAATGATAGAAATAACTGGCCCTGGCTGGTGTGGCTCAGTGGATTGAGCACTGGACTGGGAACCAAAGGGTCGCCGGTTTGATTCCCAGTCAGGGCACATGCCTGGGTTGTGGGCCAAGGTCCCCAGAATGGGGCACACAAGAGAGGCAACCACACATTGATGTTTGTCTCCCTTTTCCTCCCTCTCTCTAAAAATAAAGAAATAAAACCTTAAAAAAAAAGAAATAATCGGTATGTATTAGAATACAGAGAAAATGATAGAAACAGTCCGTAATAGAAAATCAAGTAGTCAAATTCCAAACCCATTTATTTTGGTGAAAATATCTGTGTTCTGACTTTTGCATTTTTGGTTGCTTATATGAAAAGTGAAAGTTTATGTGAACAGAAATCCCATACATTTTGCAATATGAAAGCCAAACCCTTCATGGCTGACATATAATGAAAAGTAAGAAATTATTATTAAAAGAAAACTCGCAGAGAAATAAGTTACTTATGAAATAACGTTCATTTTTTTAAGGCTAGCAAAATAAACTGCAGGACAAAAACCAAGGAATCAAAACTGTGGCCCAGACAGACATATGTGTGCCCTTAACGAACAAGACAAAAACATACCGCTGTTTTCTCCCTCTTGGTTGACGAGGCTGCTGCTCCTCTAGAGGATTTTTAAAAATTTCCTGGAAAATGGGTTCATATTTCTTAAAAATTACAGCAGAAACAGTGAAGTTTCTTTCCAATCTCTCAGTACGTTCTCTGAAATGTTGGGGTAGGTTTGCCATCTCTTCCCATTTCTTCATCTTGCTGAAAAACTCAAGTAAGCTAATATTAAAAAGAAAAATGTTTTTTCAAAATTAGCACAAGTATACAAATACAACTAAAAGTAAATAAAAATTAACTCATTACATTGTGTTTTAGACAGTGATATAAAATCAAAACTCATGCCTCTGAATAGCTTAATCTCCTCCAGATTAATTTCTCTGCTTTCCTAATCATTTTTTCTCAAATTACCTGTTTTTTTTATTATAAATTTTAAAAAAATAATATATAACC
>VMDR010006029.1:0-47745 GCA_007922815.1 Macrotus californicus
ATTCCTACCCTCATGGGGCTTACATTCTAAGGGACAAAATGATACAATAAGACAAACAAGTGAAATATGGAAGTTACGTGATGACCAGTGCTACGAAGGAAAGAAAACAAAGAATACAGTTAGTTTCCCCAGCAGACAGGTGTGCAGTGCACTTCAAATGGAAAAGGTAGCATTTGAGTGCAGGCCCGAAGAAGGTGAGGGAGGAACACTGTCTGACATATAAATAATGAAATTATAAAACGAATACAAGAAAACTTTAAGGGGCTATTGCTATAACCTTGGATTGGAGAAAATTTTTCAAAGCATGATACTAAAGCTGGAAATCATAAAGGAGAAAACAAAATTTAGAACATAAAAAATATAATTAAACTTAAAATAAAAGTGACAATCCAGGAAAAGAGAGCTACATATTATCACATTAAGGGTTTATGTCTAGGGTGGCTACATAATGTATTGCTTAAACCAAGGTCCCTTTGGGATTGAAAAGGGGGTGATATTTCTACTTACGCCAGAGGAACAGGCAGAAAGTAGAGCTCCGCCAGACAAACTAAGCTGAGTCCCAATAAATAAAACAAATCTCAGGAGACAAGTACGTGTAAATCATTCAATGTAAATGGCAGTAAGCATATGAAGTTTTGTTAGAGCTCACTGTTAATGAAAGGAAAGCAATGGACATCGTATTTCTTGCTCATCTATTTTAAAGATAAAAATATTGATAATGCCCCTGATGAGACTACGCTAGAGGAATTTCAAAATGATGTAAATTTAGTTACAGGCACCTGGGCAAAGTGTATCACATTTAATACGTCTATATTTTTATCCCTACACTTCCAATTGTAAGAATAAGTTCTAAGAAAATAATCAGACAAATGGACACTGCTATAGTATCAGGATGTTCAAAGTAGGGCTTTTACAATCACAGAGCAATGGAAAACATCCTGATTGTTCAACAGGGCTTTGTCTAAACAAACTGTGATAAATCCATACAATAAAATACTATGCAGCCCTGTTAAAGCAGTGATAGCTGTTATAAAAAAGAAAGCCCAAAGTGTCCACACAACGGTAAGTTAATCCTCACTCACATTAGTCCAAAATGGGCTCTCTCCTTTCTCTTCTAGATCTGTTTGAAAATGAGCCAGTTCTTGAATCAGCATATCTTTTTCTTATAAAACCTTTTAAAAATCAAATAATAGTAGCCATCACATGCTCATCCTAACTCTTACCAACAATTTCCCTGAGTTAGTAGCCTCGGTATGGACATGGTTGGCCTTCCAAGTGATCGCAGGCAACAATTTTACCAAACGTTTTGCCAGCGAGAGATGGAGTCCTCAGCCTCGCTGACTGCTGGTTTTCCCGCCATCTGCCAATCCACCACTAAGCCGATGATGTGTTTTAGGCTTTGGTTATGGAAACACTCTTCTCCAAAGCACCAACTTCTTTAAAAGTTAAGTTAATGCCAGCTGGAGTGGTAAACAATACTAAAAATGTGGAATGGCTCACACAGGACAAAAATGTATTCTCACTTACATCAAGTCTGACACAAGTGTTTCTGGATGGTAGGCAGGTCTCCCCCAAACAGTTTCAACCTGGGGCTCCTTCATCGTCTAGGTGTCATGCTTTTCAGTAGAAAGAGAAGAAGAGGAGAGAAGGTACACCTGCTTCTTACTCATCTCAACCCCAAGGAACACGCACAGATTCTGCTCCCAATCCATTGGCTGAAAACTCAGTCCCAAATTTGAGGAGGGCTGGGAAAGGTGATCTGGCTGAGGACCCAGGAAAAGGAGGGAATGGACTCGGTGACTAATACATTAGTCAAGACAGGCTTCCTTGTGCTTACTATGCCAGCGGCTCAGTGGCTTAGCCAGCAGCAATGCATTTGTTGCCCACACACAGTTGTCTCCAGAATGGAAATTCTGATTTGTTAAGATAATTAGTGTTAAGTTATAAAGATAATCCTAAGTATATATAATTATAGATGAATAGTTATACTTAGATACACATGTGCTCAATATACACACACTCAGAAAATGTCTAACTAAAATGTTAAGTGTCTATATCGTTAAATTAAGATATAATTTTTCTCTTTTTTATGTATTTTTTTAATTTTTTCCACAGTGAGGAGGTACTCATTCTGTAGTAAGAAAACATAAAAACAATCAAAGCCATTTTTTAAAGTACAGTTTTCACCAGTCCTTTTCAAATGCCAGAATTTTGCAAACTCCATGTTTCCTACCCAGTTCAGAATTTGTCTGGCTAAGGACAGAATCACACGAGCTAGCAGGTATTACCGAGATATTTGAGCCTCACTCACTGCAAGACACTGGCCTTCAGTGGGGAGGTGTGCATGTGGAGGGAGAAAAGAAGGTTAGCATCCCTTTTGTTTCGCTCTGTCATACTACCCTTTAGGCCAGATCACATGGCACAAGGATCTATACTCCCCAGGGTAACCATCTCCTGAATTTCAAGTCAGAGCTGAGAAGAGGCCAAAGGTGAAAAGAAGCAGAGCTGAAATTTTTAATAGGAAATGCCTCATGGTGCTCACAGGGAGGAAGAGAAGAGAGAAAGGACTGTGTATTTTAAGGTTGTTTGCGAACGAAACTCATTTTTCCTTCTAGGCCTAGATAATAATTACTTATTTCTGACAAAAAAATTCTAGAATGTTTCTGATGGAGGCTGATGCAGACAACCAGGTAGTTGTTTACTTAACAGGTAATTGCTTTCTCCAGTTCAGGCTAGTGGATTCTGTGACTATAAGATCTAAGGTGGGGTAACATAGGAGTATAATGAATTTGTTCATTCTGACTGTATTGAACGCTTGCTCTCTTTGGAGGTCTGGCCTTTGAATCAATAAATAGTGGCCCACGAATGCTGACCAGTATCCACATGAGATGGATGTATTCAGGAGCCTGGCCAAGAAAACATATCTGCACCAAATAAGAATTTGTGATTATTAGTCATTATTAATAAGTATTAAGTAATGAACATGTGTAAGAGGTCATATAATGGTGTCAGAACTGGGGACCTTTTAATGGGATGCCTGTGATGAGACATCCAAGTTATCATGTCCCCCTCCCAACCCTTTAGCAGCTCTGACCCTGCCATCTGATGACTGATTTGTGAGGCTATAATTCAAGAATTTGTGTAAGGATGGTGCACAGATGTTTATAGCCCATGTATCAGTGCAGCTCCTCTGAATTTTCACAACACACTCATTGAATTCACCCTGAGCCTATCAGCCTGCCAGCCTTAGGCTTTCAAGGAGAGATACATACTGAGCACCATGAAGGAGAAGAGACAGTCAACCTATGCAGGCTGCAATCATCTCAACGCTTCTGACACTGAGTAGTGCCACTTCGTAAGTATGCAAGAAAGCGTTTTGGAACAACTTGTCTGCTCAACTCAGAATAGGCCTTTTGCTACCCCCAGAGCTTAGCGGCTCATGACAACACTTTTATTTCACTCGTGCAAATTCCCCTGTGGGTTTGGGCAACTCTCCCAGCCAGCTACTCTCCATGCAGTGACTCAGTGATCCAGGCTGCTTTGATCCCCTTGTTCTGCCGTCTCCACATGAGTCCTCCATGATCACCACAGCAGGGAAGTGAGCGTTTGGAGAATTCATGCCTGCTTTTCTAAGCTTTGGCCCAGGAGTGACACATGTTACTTTCAATTGACCAAAACAAATCATAGGCCCTAGTCTAACTGATGAGGGCAGAAGAAACATAGGGCAGTCCGTGGAATACTTCAAAGCACTATTTTTGTTTGACTTCCTTCTGTTCTTCCCAGAGGTGCATTTAGTAGGGAGCACTTGTCATGGGCAGAATTCCTACTGGTATCTCCCATGTGGCCAACTTTCCCATGCTTGGAACATTTGAGGTGCTGATCCTGCATCTGCATTCTGGTGGCACCTCTCAAAAAGAACATACCAGAGCAATTAACATTTTTTTTTAAAATGGTTGGGGCCACTTTTCTTTAATGCTGTGCATGAAGCTCTGAGACTTCATACATGTTCCTTCTAGTATATCCGACACGCACACTCTGGCATCACGCCCAAAGGCCCATGGCCCAGGTCTGTACCAGGACCAAGTGCCTCGTACAAGACTGCCATCTCTTCACCAGACACTGGTCCAAGTGCTGCCATGGACCAGGCCAGAACCATGATGACAGAATTCTGCCTTTAAGTACTTTCTGGTGTAGTGGGAAAGATTAATTATTCTATCAACTTATATAATAAACAATATGAGGAATACAAATGGAGACCTGGAAAAGGTGAACCCATGCACATTAGGAAATTAAGGAAAGAATACAAGAGACAGTGACATTTGAACTAGATGAGAAAGATGGGAAGAGTGAAGAGAAACTGAAAGTAAACGCTGAGACTTTCTAGAGCTGAAAGGCTGTATGTGTGTGTACGGGAGAAAGGTGTGGAACTGGTAGAGGGCGGGGCGTAGAAATGAGGGTGGAGAAGTAGGCGGAGTTTAGTTGTAAAGGTCTTTCTGGCATTCCCAATACAAAACCTTGCTCCACCCGGTCTCTTTTCAATTTGATCCTGGAATGTGGAAATGAAGATCCACCCAAGATCTCCCTGGCTCACTTCCTCCCAAATGTCAGGATCTCCTTAATGGAGGCTTGAGATCAAAACCCCAAACAACAGCTAAAGCTTCATTTGCTTCCCCTGGTCTGGAGCCAGCTGGCAAAGCAACGAGCAAATAAAATCAATACAGTACAACTGGCAGCTGGTCATCCAGACACTCCCGCAGCCCCTTGCGTTTGTGTCCAAGACTCTCCTCGTGACTCAGAGCGTCCCCTCCCCCACCACCCATGAGCGCCTGGTTCCTTCCCAGAGAGTGGACCGTGTGAGTGGCAACCTGCCAGGCTTTTCACCTCTATGCCCTCCTAGACTTCATAACCCCACTCTGCTCCCAAGTCTCCCCAGCCTGGGTTTGCAGGGCTTGGCAAGAACGTGGAATTAAATATGTGGCAGATGTGCTCAGGGTCAAGGGGCTTCATTCTTTTGCTGATTTGCAGTTTCTCTGACAGCCTTACTCTGTCCAGGTCCTCTGATTATTTCTTATCCCATCACACTATGAGGTCTGCAGGTCTGTGAATTTAGCTTTGAGCATATGACCAAAACTCAGGAGCCAGACGGCGTCAGGGGCCCAAGCACTAGTCTGCAAAAGAGATAGAATACAGTGGCATCAGTGGATGGTGGCAGGAGAAACCAGTCACAAGAGAGATTATCTCCGGAGGTGTTGCAAAGTCTTACTGTCAACCAGTGTCTTGGCAGTTGAAGTTCAGCTCGCTTGGGGTGAAAGGACATTATCAACTTTGCTCATGCTCTGAGGAATAGATGTCTATTATCAATCTAAGGAGCCCAGGACGTTATCCTAATAAATGTTATGCCACCTAGCAACAATGGCTGTGACCCTGAGATGAATTGTTTGGGGAACAGGTCATATAAGAGTGACTTTTAAATAGCTTTCCCCTTTCAACCTTCTGTTTCTCAACTGGGCGACCATTCCTGGCTTAAATGCCACTCTCTGTCCCTTAAGGGGGTATATATTTAGGTTTCTATGTGTCTGGGAAAGCACATGTTTTCTTGCCAGACCTAGAGCACATCAACAATTTTGATATGGTAGAAAATACCTGAGGTATTTGCAGATGGTAATTCTGCATAGAAGAGAGTAGTCTTAGATTACTAGTATCTTCAGAAGCCACTTCTCAGAGGTAATGCCAATGGCAGTTGCGGGAAGTGATTCTGTTGTCATATATTGGTGTATAGCTGCATTATTGATTTAAAATGGGGGAAAAAATAGAATGCCAAAGAATTGCTTTTCTTTTCAAATGGGCAAAGAACACAGTTTCCCAAGGCAACTGCTGGCAGTTTTCACAAAAAGGAATTCCCATATGAGGTAGGCTGAATAATGGCCCCCAAAGATATTCACATTCTAAACCCTGGAACTTATGACTACTACTTCAGATGGCAAAAGGAATTTGGCAGATGTGATTAAATTAAAAATATTGAGATGAGGGGATTATCCTGGATTATTTGGTTGGGCTGCAAATGTCATCACAAGTGTCCTTATAAAAAGGAGGCAGAAGGAAAGTTGGCTACAGAAGAGAAGACAATGTGACTACAGAAGCAGAGATTGGAGTGATGTGGCCACAAGCCAAGGAATGCCTAGAGCCACAGGGAGCTGGAAAATGCAAGGAACAGATTCTTCCCCAGGAGCGCTGGAAGGAGCTAATCCTGCTGTCAAGGTGTCAAACTTGACTTTAGCCTAGTGAAGCTGATTTTGGGCTTCTGGCCTCTAGAACTGAAAGAGAATAAATCTGTGCTGTTTTAAACTACCAAGGTGGTGGCAATTTGTTGCAGCGGACATAGGAAAGTAAGGCACCATTTTACACCAACGGCTTACTTTCAAGATGCAGCCCCATCTGTGTAGTTACATCATATATGTTTTTAAGAATCGATCATATTTTTTATTGAAGTGGGTGCATGGGTAGCTATCTCTCAGATTTGTCCTATCGTAAACCTACTTGGCTCATTTATAAGCAAATTTTTAAAAAAATACTGTGGTAAATCAACCTCCTGAAATTCAGGAACTCTCATTTACACAGGAGAGAAGTGCTTTTGCAAGTCACTCCCGGAGGTTTTGGCCAATCAGGGTGGTCACACTGGGCCAGGGGAGTCCTTGTGTATTGCTGTACTGAGCAAGCTCTGAGTATAATGCAGGAGCCATCGGGAGTCAGTGCTGTGGGGGGTGAGGGAACCAGTGATGGAAAGTCCACCACAAGTGTCACAGCTCCTCACACTGCCATCCTGAAGCGGCACAGGATGGCCCCTTTCTTGTACCCACACACACCCTTTAGACTTTTCCTTTGGTGACATATTCCCCTTCAACTCAAAACTGCCCTTGAAATTCACATAAATCTGACTGTCTTTGTAAACATGCTGGGAGTGGGGACACACAGTGTGATTTGCCTCGGGCCCCACATACCCTGGGGAGATTCTTGGAGCCTCGATTCTTGGACTGCACACAATTGTTTTAGTTACGTAGGACCGGGAGAATTTGCAAAGTTATCAACAAGAGCATAGGGTCAGAGAGAAAGAATGAAGCCAAAACAGACAACTTTAGAAATATAATCTCATTTACTCCTCGCAATTACCCATAAATTGAAGATAACATCTCACACTCACAGATAAGCCGAGGACCAGGAAGACTTAAGTTACTTGCTCAAAGCTACCCACTTGAGTGGCAGAGCTGGCTCACACGCCAGACTGGCTTGACTCCAAGACTCTTGTTTTTCACCACACAATCCGGAGGCATCACAGGTTCCTGAACAAAATGTTCTGGGCATCCCAATCTCTCAACTCTCACCAAAGAGCCCAGCAAAGAGCAGGGGAAATCCATTCAGAACGCTATTCTCAAGTGACCAGAAGAAGGAGTCCTGTTTTGAAGGCAAAGCCCTTTCTTTAAAACTATACTCTCTACCCTGCTCGTTCCTGAGGAAAGGCTTTGGCATGTGGCACAGGGAGACCATGGCTTCTTGTTCGGGCTCTGGAGGGGAGCCATGTGGCAACCCTGCTGTGGAGATACGCCATCTCCAGCAGTTGTCCGAAAGCATCACTCCCATTCCACTTCACCTGCCAAATGTCCTCTCTCTCCACTCACCTTCCACCTGCTCCAGAAGGAGAACGGCAGCCCTCTGAGCTCCAGAGAAAGGGGTGCCATGAATTCAGTCTCTCTTGGGGAAAAATTGGTTTTCTGTCAGATTGATAATGACTCAAGATGAATATCCAAGGACATGTCAGAAATCAGTTGACAGTGGTGGGGAATGGAAGAAAGCCCGAGTTGCGTTTATGAAAGTTTTCCACTAAAGTCAGCAGCAGTTTAAATTCAAACCAGGCACAAGATGCTAGAATCTCCATATGAGTTGTTCATCAAAGGACTAAAAGAAAGGAAATCTGAGACGGAGCAGGGTCTGGCCCAAAATCTTTCAAGTGATTCCTTTCCGTAAGGAAACTATTTCCTTTGTCTGTGCGTGTTCAGGAAAGCTGCCTTTTTGGCACCTGATCACTCTCAATTCAGGTCACAGTTCTCTTGACCAGTTCTAAAAACCATAAGTATGGAAATGTCTAACTGTTCTTCACACACACACACACGCACACTCAATTATAAATACGTAGGCCTTGTTTAGTCACGCTCGAATACTATATGACTTAAATATTTAATCTGGGCTGACTTAAACTAAGTTTCATAAGGCAGTGGAGTGAAGTAGCTAGCGCCCTGGATATTCAGATTATCTGTGGCTAGGCACGTTACCAATCAGAGAAATCATGTGGCATTGCAATATCTCTGATCCTCCTTAAAAAAAAAAAGAAAAAAGAGTAAGCCCAAAGCTTAAGTCCAGACTTATCTGCTAAGGAAAGTAAAATGTTTAGACAGAGCTGCATGATTAAAAACAAGAAGGAATAGGCAAATTCTACCGGGAAAGGACAGCTGCTGCCCGACACAGGCTTCCTTTCTTTCAGCACTTGGTTCAGACAAAGGGCTCTCAAGATCTCAGTGTTATTCAAAGTAAGCTCAGAGGGGTCTCCCCTCAGCCCCTCTGGTTTTCAGCTCCTGGCCTGTGTTCCTTTAAGACAGCCACCCTTCAGTGGCAGCCGGGATGGGACGGTGGCTGGACGTCCGTTAGACATATACCAGTGTGTTTTCTAATATTATTACGTTATTCTCTCTTCTGGCTTTTGTTCCTTTTTTTTTTTTTTTCCTGTTTCAATTTTTTTTTTTCTCTGTAGTCTAATCAGATTCTTAGAAATTAGAGTTGAAAAGGCCTCTTAAACTTGCCTCCCCTATTCCTGCCAGGGCGTGATTGTTCCCTGGGTTTAACTTTCCAGACCTCCAGCCAGGCCTCCTTCTAAATGTCTCTAATGGTGGGGTTCCCACCACTTCCCTTGCCTCATAGACTGAAGTGTAAGAAATACTTTGCAAATACACAGCAGTCAGGTTTTCTTTCCTTAGTTTTATGCTGCTCCTCAAAGCCTCCTCTCCTGGAGGTAGACTAGGGATCCTGCGCCCACTGCACCCCCTGCAGGAGATGTTTATTTGAGGCCCTAAGAGAGAGCTGGGGATTTTTAAGTGGCTTCCCTTTTGGGAAAATGGGAATCTGGTTCTGGATAATTCATCAGCCGACCAAGGTTATAAGGCACTCAAACCAGGAGCCTTTGCATTCGCATTTGGGGTGGGGAGCCTCTATAAATGAAATAAATGTCAAAAATTTCCCTGTTGACGGATCTTATTTGCATTAACTAGTTAGTGGGAAATAAATAGTATGGATAGTTCTCTTTTCTGTTTATTAACAAAGTGATTGGCTTTATCACCAGGGTGACTAAATGCTCTGTCTACTTTCTAGAAACTAGTCCTTCTAGGGTTGTGGGAGCGGGGATTCATAGAGGTTATCTGCAGAGAGGGTCCCCCAAATGTGCTCACTATAGACCTGGTAGGACTTCCTGGCAAACAGGGCTCAGATACCACCAAGCCACTGGTGGAACTGGGTTCCCCGTCAGCCTTTTTCCATGAAGCTCTACACTTGGGAAACTTTCAAACACATCCTGGAGCTTTAGAGTAAAGAACGCTTACCAAATGAATTAATAATAAGTGTAAAAAGAGATTTACAGCTGTTCCTGAAACCTGACTTGAGTAGTGTAGGATGAAGTGAGCATCTGCACAGAGTGCGACATACTGTCCGTTCGCCTCAGCTGAGAGGGAAAAAACCCAGCCATTCTTGGAAAACTTAAAGACCTGCCTGATTACAAATTTACAGCTTCCTTCCTTATTGCACAGAGGAAAAAATACGTTAATTAATGAATAGTTGTGTGCAGATTCCTTTTTTTCTGTCACGCTATGCATGTCAGTTGTGCAATTATAACCTGTCTCTCTTTGGGTCTCTTTGGGTTAATTGCCAAAAACCTAATAAAGCTGGGGGAGCCCAGAACATTGCCGAGCTGAATGGAAATGCCACTTCAGGGGAACAGCTTAGCACAATAGAATCCTATTCTCTTAGAAGCTAACACTCTGCGCTTTTTTGCCTCGTGTCTCAGATTTACACATTTTGCTTTAGCAGATACTCTCATTTTGAAAACATCCCTTTCTCAGTTGCTTGGCCCTGACCAACCCAGGTGGGAAAAAAATTTGCTTTTAAATATCTTGTTACACCAACAGTTCTTTCCCCTTTAGCAATAATTTTCATCTTCAAACTCATTTTGGGCACAGGAGTGATTCCCAGTAAGGGATCCCCAAACACCTAGAGGTCCTGAAGGTAGTAATGGGAGTCTCTACATTTCAGAGAGTTCAAAAAGCCTAATGGAAATTATATATTTACTCAGAATAAGGCTGCAGAAGAAATCAGTAAAACTTCTTTGATTCAGTTAGAAATATTCTAGAAATACAGCACATTTGTATGTTAGGGGTAGGTAATTTGTGTGGATGGGGAAGGTGTCACCATCATCACAGGGGTTGGTGGGTATGACTCGTAGACCTCAAACTGTTACTGGAGCCCCGTCACTTTGGTAGATTAAAAATCTTGGAGGAAATAGTCTAAAGTGGGGATGGGGGTGGAGGGGAAAGCAATTTCTTTAAGGGAGTCGGAGGGGCACAAACTCAAGGAGCGTTGCTCTGCAGTGTCCTTAGATGACCCCTTCAGTCCTCTGGGACTGGCATCTTTGTTTTTGACGCCTTCCCAGAAGGATGGGAGGTTTGATGAGGAGTCCAGTGACCCTGGGGTTTGTTAGGGTGTCTTGTTCTATTTCTTCCTTGCATTCTACCTTCTGACAGAGCCAGAATATGATGCAGATTCTAGGGGATTACTTCAGGTTGTTCTCCCTCTCTAGGAAATAAAAAGCCATGGCACCATCTGGTTCTTCAGTCATTGTGGAAGAGGTAGAATAGACCAGATATTTTCAATGTTTGAATGCCTTGGAGTACTGTGATTGGTAAATACAAGTTATTTTTATTCTGTATATCCCCAAATAATCAAGAATCCAAAGATAGATAGATAGATATAGCTTTATATATTTTATATATCTCTATATAAGACATATGTTATACACAGGTATACACATATGGCATATATATTTGTGTATACACTCCTATACACACAAACTCTTTTTCCCATTTTGGTCTGATTTATAATAATTAGTGTTCCATTAGAAAATGAGTTTTGTGCGAATCACACGCTCCTGAAATCATTTCAGTGGCAGATAAGATTTTACCATTGGGGTTTCAGAAGTGGCTGCAGAGCACAATGCCATCTCCATATTCATAATTCAGATCTGTCAGGACACCCGGATAGTTCATCTGATCACATGGATTTCCATTCCAGGCCTTGAGAGACAAGAAACCCAGCCATCACAGAGAGCCGGGGCAATTAAACTGAATCAGCGCTCCGAGTCTCAGCGGATGTCTTCTGGGTTACCATGGGGGACAGGGGTTGGTATGAGGTTTAATCAGGCACTAACAGCACCTTGCTGGGAACTTCATGGTTGATAAAGGCAGCGGCATCAGACCAAGTCGCTCCTACTTTTTAAAGAGAAAGCAGCCTCTTTTGAAATGTAAAGAAGGCAGTCTTTGTTGCACCGTGCATTTCGAGGGAGAATCTGAGAAGAGTTACAGTTGTTCTCTTTCATGGGCTCCAGCATTCTTCTTGGGTTTTGATAATAAAGTGAAAAATGCTCTTAAGGCTAAATTTTTAAAGGCCACTCTCCAGCCCAGAGCCTGCACTCCTCTGTGGGTTCCATTGCCGGGCCCACTATTATGTGGGTCTCATGATTACACTTTTCATTGTCACACTGCTTTGTGAGCCACATTGGTCACAACCAGGTTCTTGTGTCATTGAATAGCTGGCTCCATGTGCCAAAAAAAAAAATACGGTTCAAATGGCATCCAAGTATGCATGAATGGGGGCCTCTTCTGGGGTCCAACTGCTCTTGTCTCCAAGAAAGACGAGGGAACTTGAAGGAGTTATTCTTTGCACTGAAGTTTTATTTTCAGGCCGTTTTGGTTCTCAGCAGAGGAGCGTGGTTACAGTCCTATTAAAAGAAGACTTGAATTTGCCTACATGCAGGCTGGTCATATATTTTCTCATTAAAATCAGGATATTGTAAAGAGTGAGGAGGTGTTATCAATAACCATTCGAGGACAAGAGGCATTACCCAGCGTTATTCCCATCAAACTAGGACACAGGCCTGCTCACCCCATTGGCTGGTCCTGCAGCTATAGCAGCAGAATTCACCCTCCTCACAGATCGGCCCCCCTGTGCTAAGCCCAGAGGCACGTCTTGGAGAACCACACACCAAGAGAGTCCACTTAGCAAAATAACATAGGAATCCCAACTAGAGAGATTAAGGGTTTATGATTTAAAAAATAAGGAGACACAATGGCATTTTTTTCACAAGTGGGCTGCTTTGTGTTCTTTTCCAGAAAGGCTTCATGCTAGCGGCATCTTCTTCATTGTTATTTGTCCCCTCTTTTTTCTTCCTCTTCTTCTTCTTCTCTCTTTACCAGACACATAGCAGTGTCCGTGTCCCTTTGTTACAGAATGGACCTGGGGGTTGGGCAGCGGGAACAAGATACTGTTACAGAATGGACCTTTCCCTCTCGCAGTGTCCCCCTGTACTAGGTTTGCCTTGCCTGCTACCCTTAGGAATTGGAATTATGGCTCTCAGTGCCACAGTTTGGTGAAAAGGGAAGGAACTATTTATTCAAAAGTTATACAGGTTTAAGGTAATGAATTAATGTCTTCGTTAAAACCCGAAAGTCCCTTAAAACACCCATAGACAAAACACAGTCCTTCCCCCCACCCTTTGCCCAGTCAGGGGTACCTCAGATACCCCTGAGATATTGTTTTTTATCTCAGGAAAAAACAATAGAAGTCCGTGGCTCGGCTAGCTCCCAGTTTTCCCCATCAATCCGTGCTCTGCTGGCAGGCCTCCCCCAGTTCCCAGCACCATCAGCTGTGTTGCTGTGATCTCCAGTTCTTAATCCAAACCCACATGGCACCTTCTCATGGCCCACCAGCGAGAATCATTTCACCCCTTTCCTTCCCTGCAAGGTTTCTCCTGCATTCTTCCAAACTGCTAAGAGAGAGCTCTGCATGGCTGCTACATCTTGCTTTCCTGCTTCCTAAGCCTCATGGCAAAGGGAGCCCCCAAACCATATGGTTAAGGGAGCCCCAAAACTGCATGGTTCCAACCCACATGGATGCCACACCTGGGTTTTAACCCCAGCACCAATCTTTCTTTGCATCCCCGTTTCCAACTCCTCCCACAATTGGCTACACCTGCCAGCACTCCTGGATTTTTTTCCAGCCTTTCTGGGCTGCCATAGTTAGTCTGGGCAGGCATGGCCCCATGGTGTGAAGCGAACCATTTCCAAGCTTTCACGCAGGTGCTGTAACCAGAGGGAGCTGCTCCCCAGTTACATCATGGGTTGAAGTCACTCCCATCTCCTGGACTCAAAGCATGGCCACAGCTACTTAACATATCTATGAAGCTAGCCAGCAGTTATAGATGCTCCATGTGGCCCATCCCCGAGTTCAGACTCAGGGGAGGGGGGATTAGGATAGCCTATATTTTATAATTCCTGGACACCCCGAGTTCTGGACCCCATTACAAATCCCTCTTTTAAAGGGGGGGGCCTGGCTATACCCCATTACATCTTGGTGGTCTGGTTGAAGAGATGGGGGTTACTGAGGGCACCCTCCCTGTTATCCCTCTAGGTATCAGGGAACTTCACAAATACCATATTTAATGCCTTCCACCTGCCAGCTGGGATCCTCAGACCCTGCTTTCTCATCAGAGTCTTCTGGGGTTGTTGATTCACAGTGACACTGCTGTGACCCATGATGATAATAGTCACTGCACACCTGCCAACTGTCCTGAAGTCCCAAGGTACCTCCTGGAACTGGTGGGGGTCAGGGAGGGGGAGGAGGGGATATGATCACCAACAGCGCTCACTTTGGCCTCTGGCCACCACTTTTGTTACCCTGTCCTTACCAGCCTTTGCCTGTAGCTCAGTCCCAGAAAAGGGAAAGGTTGCCCAACCCCCCTCTCAAAAGCTCTTAGGTACTGTCATAAGGTCGAAGTTCTTTTCCTCTCCAGATTTTAATTCCATTTAGTTATTGCATTCCATTTCAAATAGGATTAAGAGGTAGAAGAGTAAAAGAAAAAAAGAAGGGAAAACTTGAGACTCTGCAGCCATTCTAGAGAATATTCTTGGGGTAACATAACACAGGGTGATAGCTATTTTGAGGCAAAGGAGAGAAGGAGCAGGAGACTAGGGATACAATCAGGATAATGAAATGTTGGTGACAAAAAGGTCCGGTGTCAAGTGTCACTGAAGTCAAGTGTCAGAGGACCCCTGCAGGAAAGAATTCCCTCTTTACTCCTTACAAGTTCTTCTTCATAAAGCCTGTTCTTAAAAAAATAAAAATGAAATAAAACTTTGAGTCTGTTGTCACATTTTTCTCTCCAGTGTGAAACATGACAATATTTAAGCCTTCATTGACACTTGCGTGATGCCCCAAAGAGAAAGAGGTTAATTGAAAAGGTTGCAAACCTTCTGGTACACGGGGCTTGCGTGTTCCTGTGTGTGTGTGTGTGTGTGTCCATTCCCAGGTTTTTCTTTCCAGAAGATGTTGACGATGGCTGCACTGTATCTTAACTGTCAAGCTATTTTTTCCTTGCTAGCTTTCATTTGTGTTGTTCTTCACCTTTTGGAGACCCCTTGCCTCTCCTCTCTTAAATCTACACTCACCACAGAGCAGACATAATCCCAGATTTTCAGTAAATCAACACTATTTGCTCCCCACTGACTGAGAGAATTTGATACTGACAGCCTGTTATACCTAAAAGAAAAATACTGCCATGGCTCCTCTCACATTCTTCGCCTGGGAAGGAAGGCAGGGAGAAGTGCGTGCGGCATCTATTATAAATTAGGCAACACAGGCCCATTTGTCTTAACGTACATTTCATGAAAGTGGGTGCATATGGTACCCTACCCTCGCCCACATCTTTGACTGAACGAACCCCAGTACCTGGAACATTTCCAAATGCAATGGACTCCCTCCAGTAGGGCACTGGTGATTTACCCGGACTGCAGCAAGGGTGGAGTCCTCTGCCGGACAGAATGCATGGCCCTCCGAGTGTGAGACAGAGGCTGGGGTGTGGGAACTGAATGCTGCATGTTGACAATTCTGGGCTCCGTCTTATGAAGGCACATTCAGCCTGAGGGGTCGAAAGAGCAGTTTTATTATTCATCTCCACATCTATGATTGATGTGGGTGAAGGAATTTTGACCCTGTGTTACTGGGTCAGAATTACTGAGAAGGAAACTGGCGTCAAGGTTTCTGACTCCATCTCAACTTTAGATATCAGGCTATGGCTGATGCGTACGGTTAGAACTGACTCCCTCTGGAGAGATCAGGACCTCTCCCAGGGTGTCCCAGGCTGCCCAGTGAAGGCCAATGAGGTACCAAGTTGGCATTGTGTAGGGTCCAGAGCGAGCAAAAATGCCTTGGGGTACAAAAGCTGGCAGCTGTAGTTACACAGCGACCTGATCATTGCTAAGAGCAATGAGCATGGAAGACTGTTATTGTTTGGCCCATCTTGGATGGAAGTGACCGCCAAGAGATTGTGTGTTACTTGAGGACAGGAACTATGCTTTTGTTCAAGGGAAAAACACCAAAAGCAAAGAGTCTAAGGGTGTGTGTAGGGAGGGATGGGAGTTCGAACCGTCAATTTTATTTGGGAAATGATGCAAACCTCTCCTTCTCTAGGAATTCATAAACCATATTCACTGATTAAGGACTATGAAAAATTCTTCTGACATAAAATTAAATTTAGCATTTCCCCTTTGTGTTTGGTCAGAGAACTCCCTTCTCTCTACCCCTTCAGAACACCTATTAACACTTCACAGGACTACTTTGGGAATGGCTGACTTAGTCATCCCTCCCTTCCTGGTGCCTGTCACTGCCCAGCACCAAGAAAACAGTCAATATGATCCCACAAATATGGACTTGAGCCTCAGGCACTGGTCTAGGTGAACTAAATAGACAGTTCCTGTCCAAATATATCTGATATTCTAATTTGTCCTCTGTAGCCTCAGTTTGATCAATGAGGTTCACTATCAACCCAACCCCTTGAGGTCACTCTAAGTGAATGGCAGCCAGTCTGGGCCACGCAGGTAAACTGCCTGTGGACAGGACCCAGGGAGGGAGTTCCCGGCGCCACCCACAGCGTTCTTCAGGTAGAAGACCAGCCTCTGCCCTGTGGCTCATCAGGCTCCTGGGCATTGTTTCATTCTGCGGCATGAACCCCACAGTCTGCTTCCCAGTGCATCGAGCTCATGTCTGTCAATCTCACCTCTGTGCCTGCACAGCATGTGAGTCGGGAGGTAAAATCACTCATTTTCACTTTACCTCGGTTTCCTAACATGCAGCAAATAAGGATGATTAATAATACTCATCTCCCATTTCATATCCCCTCTGGGAGATACCAACCTCTCTATAACACATAATATAGTGCCCGGGCCCTCGGGGCATTCAAGACTATTTAAATTATTTCATAAAAGCAGAATTCCATTCCCTCCTGTTTCATCCTCTTCAGCCCCTGTATGTATTTTTTTTTCCATAGGTGATGTTTCTCTTCTGGTTTCTGTTTTGTTTTCTGAGGGCAACGGCTGATGAAAGAAAACAATCACCCCTGTCCTCTGTGAAGTTGAAAATCCCCAACTTCTCCTTTGGTGCCCAGTGATACCACTGAGTGTCAGCATGCATCTGTCTCCTTTACTCATTTTCCTCGGACCCTCTCTGTGTTTTTAGTAATTGATTAGGGGCCCTGCAGAGGTCTCCTCCACCCCCTATGGTCAGTTTCATTTGTGACGACCACACCTCCCTCACAACCCACTGAGATGTGAAAAGCTGCTATTCAGAGGCTGGCTGATCAATTGAAGTAGGTTTTGGCTGGGAAGGCGCCCCCACTCCCACTGCCCCCTCTTTTCCTCCCTAGTTCCAGAATCCTCCTGAGATCCTCTGGACCCTGGGAGCTTGGCAAGCAGAGAGCTCCAACTCAAAGTGCTGGAACAGTGAGGCAGGATTTGCCTTGCTCTGAGGGAGGTAGCTCTCCGTCTAGACTCCCAACCTCACGAACCAGCATACCTAACCTTGCTGGGAAAAACTGAGCATGTGGGGCCCATCATGGATTAGCTCTCATCTCCCTATGCCCCTTTCTTGCTATCCTGGTTAGGGACCTAGGTTCTCCTTAGCCTCCTGATAGAAGCCTTTTGCTTTGCATAACCCTACCTGCATACCCACCCCTCACACTGGATCCAATCCTAGTTCTAGACCCCTTTATCTTTCATCCTTACTGTATCACACATCAGCCAGTGCTTTCTTTGCCATTGTTCTTGATAGGAAAGCTCATGAGACAGGAGAGAGAGAGAGAGAGAGAGAGAGAGAGAGAGAGAACAATAGGTGGTTGGTACATTTGATCATAAAAACAGGCTTTTTAATAATAAACCAACCATGATTAAAGAGTGACAGAGTCTTCCAGTGCTGAGGCCCTGAGAGGTTTTTTTTTTCGGTTTTTTTTTGGTTTTTTTTTTGTATTTCTACATCCCTTCTCTAAAGGGCAGGTGAGAAGTTTGACAGTGAAGGGACTGAGGCCCCCACCCGTTCTGCACAGGTCTCTGAGATCTGAAGCAGACCTGCAAGGGCAGAGTACTGAAACTCAGTATTTAAAATGGAATAAGAAAATAAAGAACATCATTTCTGGGACAACCAAGCATCAAGATGATCCATCCACTTGAGGTCTTTTAGGAACATGAATTCTATACTTTCCACCTGCTCCTTCACTGTCCACCCCCCTGCCCCACCCCTCAGAAGGTAGACGACACTGCTAGCCCCAAACAGACTCACCTGCTCAATCTCACCCAGGATGAGAGGACCTCTGCCCACCCTTGACAAAGTTAAGGCATGGACAAGGCATGGTGAGCAAAAGTGACTGTGTCCCCTGTCCTCAGAAATGTAATATGGTCCTGTAGTTCTGTACAAACTCGTCAAATATTTCAAGAGGTCTGTCACGTGGAAGTGGAAGAGTGGTTAACCTCTCTCTGCGTGGCTCCGGAAGACAGGTGGAACAGAATGGTGAAAGTTACAAAGCCTCCCCTGGACAGAGCCTTGATGTAGTTAAGGACTTCCTAACTATCAGATCTCTCACAAAATAGGAGCTGCTAATTCAGGAGGGAGTATGTTTCCATCCCTGGGGGCATTCCTGCAGAAGCTGGGTGATCATTTAAGTGACATGGGTAGAAGAGATTGCTGCACAGGACAGAAACTTGAGTTAGACTATCCCCACCTTCCCAAGTCCAAGTTCACGTGCTACTGCCAAGTTCAAAGAAACTCCTCAAAAATGTTTGTGGCCCAAGCAGAGACCAGCAGCATGTGAAACAGGCAACAAATATTCCTCCATTATCCCCTCCCTATCTCCCCAACAATGCCCAGGACAAAGGTTCCAGTGACCAAAGCTTCTACATTTTAGCCTGGAGCGCACCCTCTTTTTGAGCACAGGTAAGAGGGAGGGAGTAGAAAGGGCCAGTTTTCCTGAGTGCTTTCCAAGGATAGAAATCTCTCCCCGTGGACAGGCAGGTGGGAAATCACACATACAGATCAGCATTTGGTCCAAGGAGACAACCAAATCCCACAGCACAGCAAAAGCTTTCAAAATTTTCCCTGGAAAAAAATTCCAAGCTCTCCTTCAACATGTAACTCATTATATATTAAAAACTCACTTTGGAAACCATGTCAGATTCTGAATTTGAAGGACTCTCATAATATCTGACCACCTACTTACTATGTGCTCGGTGTGGTGGTTGGTGGTTTTGCACTCTTGGTACAGAGATATGCATAAGGGTCTTATTGTGTAACCACGACGAGTCTTTGGTGGAGAAGAGGGCAGATTTTTAATTTAATATAGTAGTTCCAGTATTATACACTAACTGCCGTGGAATCACTGTTCCTGGATCTATGACTGCTCCTTTTACAAGAAGATAAAGATTTAAGAGGGAAGTGACTGGGAAACTTATGTTTGGGTTAATGTAAATAAGACACAAGGTTTTCATGCCCTTCTGCTTTCACTGGGGACTCATTTCCCTCATACAGTCTCATTGTAAAACAATCCACTCCCGAGGAGGTCAGCAGTGGAAAGTTTGTCTTCTGAAATTAGTAATCAAAGAGTGAAAATAATTAATAGAGAAAAACAGCACAGTTCCACACCGCGTTCCCATGTAGATGTCTATAGAACAATAAATCAGTAGGGGAAAGAAACAATATAGGCATTGACAATTAGGCCTCATGCATAATGCCCTGGAAGGAGAATTTGTGTTAAAAAAGACAACATCTGCTGCAAGTAGGTTTATAAATAATACAGCTAGATATTCAGGTAATGACATGACAGACGGTCTCTTGTGTCCTTGTCCTTTTGTGTCCAGTGCTGAATGTGTTTACGTCCTGCAGCTTATGGCATACATGCCTGGCCTGTTTGTGCTCAGGCCAGGAACTCCTCTCTCCTCCGGTTAAATGCTTCTTTGCCCAAACCGTAGCATTCCACGTTGATGACCCAGATATCCAGAGAAATCTGCTCCATTTGGCTTTAATTGATCCCTTACTGTGAGAAGGTAAGCGCCTGAAAGAAGTGCGATCAGATGCACATTCAGTACTCTCATCCATGAACCAATTTCTTTTGTGTTGACACCCAGGCTTGACAAAAAGAATGATGGTTAAGGTCAAGTACATGAAAGCTAATTCTAAACAATGATGGATGAGCCAAGGCTTGAACTCTATCTTATCTAGGATGTTCTGCTAAAAGGTTGGGCATTTCTCCTCCATTTTTAAAAGTCTCCTAATTTTCAAATTAATGAAGTTATCACAGACCCAGTATTTGTGGGGGCTCTTTTCTTTTCTTTCATTATTCAGCTCTTCCCCACTCTGCTGACAGTACTGTGAATGATGGCCTTCAAGCAGATGATTCTTCTTTGCCATGAAGGAACTGATAAATACTGCCTGTCTCTGCAATAAATTGTGCATGAAATAGTCCACTCTGGTAATCTACAGAGTCATGGTAAGGAAAATAGCATTGTGAGGAAATACAACAGAACTGCAATTAACTGGAACCCAATGGAACAGAATCCTCCAATAACCTGGACCATGTTTTTATTTGTTATTGTTTGTTTCTACCTCTATTCCACTTCAGGGGGGAAGAGTTATAACAAAATAAGGGGCTTTCAGAGGTTCAGTTGAAAAGTTCATTTTCAGGGTACTTAATGTAATCAGTAGACATTTATTCCACTGGTACCTACAATGACCTTAGTCCTGTACTGTGGGATTTCCCATTTATAATGACACCCCAGAGACCAAGTCACACCCAGAATTCCCTAATAAAGATAAACATAAGCCTACTAATTTTCATTTCCTACAATAAGAAAGCAAATTTATGTATCACACATGTGTTTTCAACAGGAAAGACTGAATTAAAAGATTGAAAAATAAGATACGTCAATTTACAAATTTCAAGCTCAGGTTTTGGCATGTATAGATTTTTTCTGTTCTTGGAAATATACAATGCATTTCAAAAATAAATTTCAATAAGTTGTTGGGTTATTTTTGTTAGTTTTTTTTTTTGGAAGGGTGATTTACACTGCTCTGTTTTCTTGAGAGTAGTTACGGTGTCTTTTCTGCAATATATATACACTCTATAGGTATCTTTCTCCAAGACCACTGCCAATATACAAAATGTTATTTGGCTTGTGAACTAATTGGACGTGTTCCCTGTCATTTTCACACATTGACTTTACATGTACTAGGAATCCAAACCATAAACCCAAATACAGGTGACCTTTGAACACCATGGGTTTGAACTGCACCTGTTCCCTTATATGGGGATTTTTCAATAAATACAGTAAATAATTTTCTTAATAATATCTTCTTCTTTTAAGCTTTCTTATTATAACATACTATTGTATATAACACATATAACATAAAAAATATGTGTTAATCAACTGTCTGTGTTTTCAGTAAGATTTCTAGTCGACAGTACACTATTAGTACAATCAGCCCTCTGAATCCAAGTATTCCCAAGCTTGGATCAAAAATGCTGTTTTCTCTCCACAGATGGTTGAAATCTTGGATGTGAAACTACAGATACAAAAGGCTGGCTGTAAAGTCTTAGGGGAATCAGAAGTTATACTTGGATTTTTTTTATACACAGATTTTCGACTACATGGGGCAGTGGTAGGTGGGTGGGGGTTGGTGCCCCTAGCCTCTGCATTGTTCAAGGCTAACTGTATTTTGAGTCTCTCCCAAGGATTTCTATTAAAACTCTGATGTTGGTCATCCACCACAGAGTAGAAATTTAAAGTCAATGTGTTGACTCTTCCAAGGATGTTCCCAATGTGAACATTGTCTCAAATAGTAAAATAAAAAAAATGTTTACCATCATTAACAAGCATCAATGAGTAGGTATTATGTTGTAGACCAAGAGTTTCTCAGAATCATGCTATCATTGGCTTAGAAAGAATCTTGGAAATCATCCAGTAGCCCATTTGAACTATTTAGGCTCAACTCATATCGAGGCCCTGCTTAATATCAGGCAGCACACTGTTTCCTCAAATCCTCTGTCTCATTCCATCCTTACAAAACCCCATGAAGTTAGAATGATTATCATCACTTCACAGATGAAGTAATTGAGACCCAGAGATATTAATTTATGTATGGGCTCAAGATTATATAACCTGTATATGGCAGAACTGGTACTTAAAATGAGGTTTTCTGACTCCAAAGTAGAGGTCTGTCAGCTACCTGACTAATTGGGAAGCATATTAAAAAGAACAGGAAATATAGGACTTTCCGCTACTGCTTATAATGATGAAATTCTTGGAAGAAAGGGGGAAATAAGGAATGCCTGTATTATTTGCTTTTGCTATAGTAATGCTATAACAAATCCCCCAAAACTCAGTGGATTAAAACAACCTTCAGGTATTTGTGGATCAACCAGAAGTTGGCTGATTCAAGATGGTCTCGGTTGGGCTTAGCTTTAAGCTTCAGTTTGGGTTGAGGTCTCCTTTACATATTTTTCATTTTCCTTAAACCAGTGAGCTAGCCAGGGAATTCTATCATGACAATGGCAGAAGCACACAAAAGTAAGATTAACCGCATAAGGACATTCCACATATCCTTTTGTATCACTTCTGATAACGTTCTATTGACCAATGCAAATTGCAAGATCAGATCCAAAGGTTCAGGTAGCTCTTAATGGAAGGAACCCCATCTCAAGATGCTCAAAAAAGTCATCCAATCATGACATTAGTCCCAAAGCCTAGGATCAAGTCTGAGTTTAGCTCCTCTTGATTTAAAGCCCAAAGTAGAAGGGCAACAACAACACAACACATACACACACACGCACAAGTGATGTACTCCTTTTATACCTAACACACAATGGGACAGGGATAGGACTACTCTTCTCCAAAAAGAAAAGAATGGGAGGCACAAAGCTGCCGCTGATCATAGCACCTCTGAAATTCTGGTGGGAAGTGGTGTTTAGAAAAGTTCCTTGATCTGGCTCCAATTCTGCTCCCTATGGGCCTATGTTATGTCCATTATTCTCCATCACTTGTGATACCATCCTCTGGAAGTTCTTGCCTTTTCTAACATCCTCTTTAGCCATATTTGATAAAGTCAGTGGATAATATATGCTTCTCAAAGGCTGAGCAGTTTTCTCAGATGCTTGCTGTCTCAAGAAACTTGGGGGCCCAGAGGACTGTTTACAGCTTGAATAAAATCTCATTTTGTCAACATCTAGCAGTGTTTTTGACAACAGCTCTCAAAAGCTGTGTGGGTTTTCCATGTATTTAATTTTACTCAATTATGTGTGCCCAACACATTCTTCTCTGTACAAATAGACTTAATTATAAGTACTTCGGCCTCATCAGACTTCTATGGGACTATGCCCTAATCTTTCCAGAAGACTTTTCATTCAGCTGAGATAATATAATAAACACTATATTATTTCTTTTGTTGGTCAAGCAAAGGGTGTTCTAGTCGTCCCTCTGATTAGTCTTTATATTAAGGATACATCTTTCTGTCAGCACATGGATTTGATTTTTTTTTTTTTAGAGTCTCCATCATGCTGGCCACACTTTTGATTTAGTGAGATTCAGTTTTATTTCCAACATGGAGACTTTTGGATTTTTTTATATTCCCTCAAAGTGTTGCTTACAAAAACAATCAGTTCTTTTCTGAGTTCTTCTCTTTCTCATAGCTTATTATATGCATCTAGTTGCCAGAGTTCAAGTTTTCAAAATTTTGTTATAAACCTCCTTCCACAAATATACAAATTTATTAAGGATATCATTTTCCATCCGGATCATTGCAGGCAGCACTTTACCAATGTTTGCCACTATGTAACATGGATTCTCAGCTTTCAACCGCCTCTATCAGGCTGGGTTTTACTTGTTTATTTGCCGTTCTATTCTAATTGCCTACAGTCATTTGTATATCAAGCGCTGTCTGACTCCCAAACCATTGCTACATATTTTAGGTATTTTTATGGGGGACCCATTTCCAGTACCAATTTCTGTATTCATCATTTATCTACCATGATGTTCCCCCAGAAACATCTCAAAATTCAATGGCTTTAAAAACAACCATATGTTAATGTTTTATGAATCTGTGGGTTGCCTGTGGGTTGGTTGATCCAGGCTGGGCCCAGCTGGGCTCAACTCCAAGCTGCAGGCTGGGTCAAGGTCTCTTCCATATGTCTCTCATCCTCTTTAGACCAGAAGGTGAGCCAGGTCACATCCTTCTTAAGGTGATTGAAAAACTCCAAAGAAAATTCTTATGGTGATGGTAGAAGCCATGGCACACTTGGAACCACTAAGTGAATTCTACCTCTTTGCAAAAGCAAGTCAGATGGATGTTAGACCGTATATTGGCTTTCTACTGCTGCCTTAACAAATTATCACAAATTTAGTAGCTTAAAACATCACAAATTTATTATCTCACAATCCTGTAGATCAGAAGTCTGACATAAGTCTAATAGGGCTAAAATCAAGATGTCTTCAGGATGGTGTTTCTTACTAGAGGCTTTAGGGAAGAATCTGCTTACAAGTTTAGTCAGGTTTGTTGGCCAAATTCAGTTTCCTATGGTTGCAGGACCAAGGTCCCTGTTTCTCTTCCGGCTGTCAGGCAGGGCCCTACCTTTGGCTCCAGAGATTGCCCAAATTTCATCTCATGGTTCCCCCTCCATCCTGAGCCAGCAGGGGCACATAAGGCCCCTCTTCTGCTTCTGGTACCTCCAGCCTCCCTTGTGCTACATGGCTTCCACCCTCCTCTTCTGCCACACCTCTCTGGTGGACTCCATCCAGAAAAAAATGTCCCCATTTTTAAGTGCTCTTGGGAATAAATCAAGCTGGATAATCTAGGATATTCTCCTTGATTTAGGATAAGTTTAATTCCAACTGCAAAGATCCTTCACAGCTGTTCCTACATTAGTGTTTGACTGAATAGTCAGTGGACAGAAATCTTGAGTTTTGTGCACCACAGACCCCAAATCAAGGGGCATGGATGTGCACTCTTCACCCCAAAAGCCAGCTTCAGTGGCATGGAGGAAAGTATAGCCTTACCAGAGAGAAGACACAAAGAATGAATATACTTGAAAGAACAAAATCACAGGTCAGCAAAACTTGTCTGTTAAGGGCCAGATAGTGAGTATTTTAGCTGCATGAAACACATGGGCTCTGTCATAACGGTTTCCCTCTGCCATTGTAACTCAAAAAGCAGCCAGAGGCGATACATAAACAAGTGGGTATGACTGTGTTGCAGTAAAACTTTATTCACAAGAATAGGAAGTAGGCTAGATTTGGCCCACAGGCTATGGTTTGGTGACCCCTCACATAAAACACCACAGTTCCCTACCAGGCACCTTCCCCTATAATAAGAGGCTTTGGTGATAAATTGTGCCTTAGAATATCAAGTGGGACCCAAAGATAACAAAACAAAAAAAACATTAGTTTCTTATCACAGAAACTAGTTTTACCCTGGACAGCTTTTGGTCTAAAACTTCCTTCAAATTGGTATAGTCTACCATTTAAGGCGAGGTTTACAAACTGAAATAATGTGACTGGTTATCTGTCAATAGGCCACGTGGTGTACGGTCGGACCAGGCATTTGTGGGCAGATCACATACTGCCTGTCCAGGAAATTTTGTGGATATCCATTATGTATCATAGCCACCCTGGTAGCGGAGGCAGGCTAAGATTGTTAAGTCACTTGTGACATGTGGTGGTTGCTTGCCTACATAGGATTGTCCCCACCCCTCTACAGATTTGGGTGCAGGAGAGTCACAATGCTTCTATGGAAAAATTTTATCACGTTCCCCTGGGAATAGGAAAGGCATCCTAAAATATGGAAATGCTGGTCTTGTGGAGAAATACTTGTCAGAAACCTTGAGTCTTTCAGAATTCAGTTCAGCCAGCCTGATGAACATGGCACATCTACTGTGTGGCCAACATGGGGCTAAAAACTAAAAATGGCCAACTGGGTCCTTCATGTGGCTCATTGACTGCAACGGCAGCCACGGTGGGTCCTCTGGGAGTACTCAGGCAGCCTGAACAGTGCTTCTGCACATTCATCTTCTTCATTATTTGACTTTCTTGAGCATTTGCTTATGGAGTATTAAGCATTTGCTTTGCAATAGCTAATTAAAAGGTTGTTATTACTGAAGAAAACATAGATTTTAAAACAAAAGCAGTTAGTAGCTTTTATCCATCATCAAGGAATTAACCAATTGGCAACAAGTGGGACAGCTCAATTTCTCTAGATATCTGAGGCCTAAATAGCTTAATTGGGGAAGCCTATTAAAAGGATGGAATGACATTCACTGTGGATTAAGTTAATACATTTCAGACCCATCGCATGGCTTAGTTTAACACATTCCACATCTTACTGTTTGGCAGGAAATGGCATCTCATGAACATCGTTACCCGTCAGTCTGACTCGACTTAGTTGAAAGGGCTGACTCCATCTGAAAACTCTTAATCTTAATAATACTGTGCTTGGCCTTGGCAAAGTCCTCTGTGTGCTTGAGAAGCTTAGGACTCTACCACCAGCCGCTCCGAGGCCCTCTCTCCCACCACGCTACCCAACTGAGGAGGAAATTAGTACCACTCACACTTTCTAGTTAAACCCCCCTGAAATGGAGCAGGGCTAGTCTACTGTTGGGAAAGCAGGGTATAGCCTACCATGCTTAAAATCATTGAATTAGACAACATATCCATGTTTCTATATCATCAGATTGATTATATTCCTTTGAGGTAGGAAAGGGAAAATTATAAATTTGGTGAAAAATAATATAACTCACTACTTTTTGTTATTGACCACCTACTATGAACCAGGGGATTGGCACGCATTACCTCATTTATTTCTCAAAATAGCTGTGCAGGGGCGATATCGCTGCTTCGGATTTGCTAGTGAGGAAAACTGAGTATTTATAATGTTAAATAATTTGGCCATGGTCATTCCTGGTAGAGGCAGGATTTCAAATAAATCATGTTGATTCAGTCCTTCAGATCTATACCTTCCTCTTCACCCACCACGTTGCCTCTGGAAAAGAACTAGCACTTTACTCACGAGCGAGGCCTGGAGCAAACAGTCGTCCTCCAGGTCTCTAACCAATGGGTGTCATTCTCAACTTACGTAGATCCTGGTTGGTTGAGGTATTTCCAAAGCCACTTATTATTGGGAAAGGATCCTCCCAACTTTCCTCTTCTCCTCTGTGGGAAAGTATACACGAGGACTTCCTCTAAATCTCACAAGTGGAAATACAGGCAGGTTGCAGCTTCCCCTGTTCTACAAGCCATGGACCACAGGACTTTATGGCCTAGTGTGGGCAGCCCTGACAAACGTATAAAGAAGGTAAAATTAGCCTGTGTGCCAGCTTCTCCTCTTTCTTAATTACTCATGTATCAGTCTAACAGTGCTGCATAAAAACAACCACAAAATTTCAGTAGCTTCAACAGTGAGCATTTATTTTTGGCCCACTTCTCTGCTGTTATTTGGGGGGGGCTTTAATTAAGGCAGTGGGTCCAGGTTTTGCTTGCAACTCAGCTGAACTAGGCTACGGTCTGAGCCCTGGGCCCTGCTGTGACTCAAGGGCTTTACTGGATTATGCTGGTCTCAGCTTGCATGAGGTAGGTTTCCAGTCTGCTCTATGTGCTCCCAGTATTCTGGGACCAGTAGGGCATTTCTCCTGATGGAAATGGATTAGTGCAAGAGGAGCGAGAGAATGAAGGTGATGCTATTAAGGGTCAGAACAGACATAGATTTACCTCTTCCCACTTGTCTTGGGACAACCCAATGTATTGGGCTAAACATATCACTGACCTGAAAGGGAAATTACAATTCCATTGGCAATGGAGAAGGACAGAATGGAGATCCACCACATGGAGGATGGAAATAACCAATGAAATAGTTTACTAGCCACCAACTCCTCCAATTACTTATAAGAGTAGCACTAGGGAAGGCAGAAGTGAGCTGTGACCCCAGCCCCTCTGAAACCAGCCTGGGTTGTGTGCACATTTTAACCGCCTTGGTGAGTGCAGGGAGCACCATTGTCAGCCACAGTGGGACACATGGTGAAGTGATCCCTCTTCTTACCTTGGAATGGCTTTGGAGTTTAATATCACCCATGAGTGAGGGTGGGAGTCTGGGTGGACCAAGAGGCATGGTCCTCAGGTGTGATTCTAGTTCAACTGGGAACTCTGGGCCTTTTTCAGGAGAACTGGAGCAGGAGAATGGACCAGGGCATTTTCCCATGGCCACCAAATCAATTACAGAACATAGCCCTTACAGAAGTTTCCTTGAGACCCAGCACACTGTCAGGCAACACCCACACCTCACTTTTATTGCCATAGTCAATGACTATCTTTCATTCACTGATTCAGTATTTATAGAATCTCAACTGTGCTCCAGATACTGCTTTAGGATTTGGGGGTGGGAAGAGGCCAAATTCATATTTCAAGCCCTCTGGGAGATAATAGTTGGTGAAGTAAACATTTAAAAGAACAACAATAATTTTTTAAAGAGCTAAGAATTACTGATTACTATTTACATGCTGAACATTATCTTACATGGGTTTTTTCACATCATGTATTAACTCATTGAATACTGACAATTCTATTGGATAGGTACTATTACTAACTTTTTTTTTAACAGAGGAGAAACTAAACCAAGAGTGATAAAGTAATTTGCCCCAGGTCAGATAGCCATTAAGCAGTCCGTATTTGAACCCAGAGTCTGTGTGCTCAATCACTATAATGAAGTTTCATCAAAATGTGATAAGTGCTAAGAGACATTCAAACCTGGTGCCTTTGGGAGCAGAGAGAGGGGAGAGCACCTAACTCTGGCTATAGCAAGTTTTCACAAAGAAAGCAGTCTTTGGACAGGGTTTGCACATGCAGATAAGCTAAAGCCAGCATTTCAGTTGGCGAGAACAAAATAGAATGAGCATGGTAGCAGGAGAAAGTGGATCTCATAATTCAGGGTGGCAGGAGCTGAGGATAATGCAACCACTTTTACTTGGCAAAATGAACTGGTTTGAGATGCATCTCCTTCCATCACCCTTATAACCACTTATTAGAAGAAAACCTCAAATGCTTGGAAAGCTGGAAAAAAAGGAAATTAAAACAAATAGATAATATTTAAATAGAACAGTCCATTCATAAATGAATAATTGAATATATGTGGGAAATATTTTTACTTCTGTGGAAACATATCCAAATTCAGCCTGTCTTGTTATGATTAGATGGGTCTTAGCCAAGAATGGGTCTTTGCCAACCATTTAAGTCCAATCGAATGCAAATGTATCTGTGATTGAGCAAAACAAAATAAACAAAATAACCAAACCCATTAGAAAGTACTTTTGAGAGTTGAATCACTAAAGGGCATTGCTGAGTTGACTGAAAAGTAAAAAAGAGAGAAAGAAAGAAAAATCATCCAAAATTAGTTTCCACTTAGATAGAGATTGGCTAAATAATTTAGCTATTGAGGTGACATGATTTATTTGTTTATTCATTCATTTAACAAGTATAAAAAAATCTGTTGAGCACTAAGCCTGTTTCAGGACCCATCCCTGCCTCTAGGAACACAACGGTAAATAATTCAGATCAAGTTCAGTCCTTGTGGAACTTAGATCTAGCGGAGGTGACAAAACTGAGTAAGAAAGTGTTTGGTCAGACACCTACTGGTAAGGGGACTGGATTCCATACACAGGCTTGTAAAGTACACATCTCTCAGGGAGACAAATCTCTTGAGCTGTTGAATGAGAGAATATTTGTGTGAAAGTATTCTGTGTGCTTTGAGCATTTCTGTGTGTGGTATAGGGCAGGGGGTCCCTGTACCAAGAAGCCTCATATTCACTCTACGTTCCTCTCTCAGTGGCTACGTGGGTTCTGGACTACTGAGAAACAGCTTCACAACACGACTTAGCTAGGTTTGACAGTCAGCAGAACAGGCCTGGACTGTGAGGGAACCAAAGCTCTTTGAGTGGTATCCTTCTCCAAATTCTGGACTGATTGAGAGACAAACACAGAAATGAAGCAGATGGAACACATATCAGCTTTGTCTCTCTGGAAAGGCCGCCTGGGAGAGCACAGCGTGTTTAGATGCGTAGCAACAGTTGGACTTCCTCCTATTTTCCCCTCTAAACTGAATTTACCCACTCAAGCTGCAGACTACACTTCCTTGCCAGGACCTAGGGCAGCACCTGCGTAGTTAGCACAGTGGAAAGAGAAAGAACGAATGTATCCTGAGGAACGGCCACTGCAAAAGAGAGAGGGAACCAAGAAATAACTGCTTCTCCTAGCCTTAGCTTCTGGCAGTTAGGATTACTTGTGTAGCAGGAACTCAAGAAGAATCATTGAACCAAACAGGTAGTCTCAATCTCACTTGAAAAGTGGTCCAAAGCTAGGCAGTTCAGAGCTGGAACTGCAGTGCCACGACATGTTCAGGGATCCCAATTCTCCTCACCTTTCTCCTCCATCCCCTTTAGTTTGTGTTCTTCTCTTCATTGTCACAGGATGGCTGCTCCCCTCTAGTCTATCTTCCAGGACGGAAGGGGAAAGAGCAAAAAGCAAAGCCAAAATAGACTCTTGTCATTTGAGTCTGTCCCCTTCAAGAAGATTTACTGGAGGAAGTCCCACCCAGTGGAAGACTGCCACTTAGATCTCAGTATCCAGAACCAAATCAAACGGCTACCTCCCTGTGGATGCAATAAAGTCTAGGGAGGTGAAAATATTTCTGTGGGCATACGGACGCATCCAACAAAATCAGGGTTCTCCCATGAAGGAGGAGGGGAATGTATATTGAATTAGCAACTAACTGAATCTGGAGGCCTGGGAGAGAATTCCTGAAGAGATGTGGGGAGGGCTGCAGTTATTTTGTCAGAGTTCTAGCTGTGAAGACTGTACATGCCCTCTAACTGGTGGAAAGATCATAAGTATAGGATAAGCTTTCTCCCAACAGACTGGCCAAAAAGCATTCAGAAAAGGGCTGACTCTGTCTGGCACTCAGTTATCAGTTATCTCATGCTCCATATGCTCCGTCCCCAAACCCTCTCCCTTCCACGTCCCCTTTCTCCTGTCCCTGTGTGATATCTGCATCTTGCCCTCTTCTATGGCTGCCTTCCAGACAGCACCCCAAACCTGGGCACGCTCCTGATCCTCAGTTCCCCCTCCACTTTCAGTGTGTCATGTCTGAGCACGTCAAGGCCTGTTTGCTTTAGAGAGAACTGGCTAGTGAATCTGACCAATTACACCTCATGACAGGGGTAATGGCTGTCATTAAGTTAGTGGATTGCCCTTTTCAGACAAAATATTTTAATAGGAGATGCCCCAGGCCAAAGAACTATCTAACAGTGGAATTTGAGGCCATGGATTAGACAAAGAGTAGGGGAGAATTTTAAGCAGGGGCCCCTTCAACACATTTCACTTACATGACCCCTACTGGGCACCTGAAAGCATTTATACAGCTCTGGGAAATAAGACCATAGAGTCAGACTTCTTGAAAGGCCTTTGTTATTTTCTCAGAGCTGTATTGTAGGACTATGGGAGGGACATGCTTACCAACCAGAAGCGGGGTGCTGTGGATAATGTACATGCTCCACACAGATCCCCTTGGATCTCACTATGTATTTCTCATACCCACCTTCCCCATTCACATAGCACACTTGTGGTTCTCCTCTGGGGGACCACATGGGCTACTGTATCTGCTTTGTCCATGGTCACAAGGAATTGACATCCTCCCTGGGGCATCTCTTAACTGATGACTGATGGGGCAGGAGTGTGAAAGTCCCTGGCATTAGAGCAGGACAATTCTGAGGTATAAGTTAGGGTCGGAAACTCCCCAGAATGCTCAAGATGAAGTCATCCTCTGTGGGACTTTTCAGCTGAAATCACAGGTTCAGGGAACCTAACCAGGTTCCCTGGGAGCACTTCCTTTGTATATTAATTTTACACAAATCTTCATCTCAGGGTCTACTTTAAGGGACCCCAACCCAAGACACTGTACAATTTAACATGCTCTTTTACTCATCAATCTCAGACTTTCTTTGATCCATGAGTATAACGCAAGACTCTTTCTAAGAACTGTCTTCTGGTCAACAGAAAGAGGGATTTCTCTGATTCTCAAGCAAAGAAAGAGTGTCTTTTGATACTCAAGGAGGGTTGTGTGTATGTGTGTGTAATAATCAAAGGAATATAGGCAAGACCTACTTGTCATAAAGTATATAACTTCCAAATGTTTTTAAGCTGTGTTAATAACTAACATTTGAGAGATTACATAAGATTTGTACAGCAAAATACTAAGTATTCTGATTCCAACACTAATTCCAATGTGTTTGTTTTCCCCTCAACACCACCAAGCAATTCTCTGACACCAGCTCGTGTCCTACAGTTCAATTCAGTTCTGACACTGTCTATCTGGAGATCACATTAGATCCCACAGACTAATGGTTCAGTCCCATAAAACTGCTCCCTTCACCCCATTCAGCCACCAGCTGAAAGTCCAGGTTGTCACCTGGGCTTCTGACCTCCAGCTGTTGATCTGAGATTCCCATAAACCCCTCCTCAGTATCAATTAATTTGCTAGAGAGTAGCTCTCAGAACTCAGAGAAATATTTTTCTTACTACATCACCAGTTTATTAGAAAAGGAACATCCAGATGGAAGACATGCATAGGGCAAAGTATGTGGTAAAGGTCATGGAACTTCCACGCCCTCTCCAGGAACACCTCTATCCCCTGATCTCCATGCCTTCACCAATCCGGAATCTCTCCCAAAAACCCTCTTTTGGGTTTTGATGGAGGTTTTATTACATAGGCTTGATTGATTAAATCATTAGCCATTGGTGATTAAGCTCAATCTCCAGCCCCTCTTGGCTCCCCAGAGGTCAGGGTTGACAAGTTTCAACCCTCTAATAACATGGTTGTTTCCTCTGGTGATGATCCTCCATCTCCTCATTAACATAACAAAAGGTACATTCATACTCTAATCTCTTAGGAAAATTCAAGGGTTTTAGGAGGTCTGTGCCAGGAATGGGGACAGACCAAATTTATTTTCTTATTATTCATCACAATATAATTTTGCTGCGATGTTAACCTTTTTTACCTAGTAAACTAAAGTGAAGCTTACCTATTACAGAAGGTGATCTACATTTGTAGACAGGACATTGGTCTATAAAAGGAGATGTGGTCCTAGTAACTTTCGTAGCTCATACATTCAGGTAATAAGTTTCAAGGATCCCTAGTTTAGTATAAATTTGCATTTGGATATTGTTCTGATTTCAACAGTGTTCTTTGGCTCTGAATAGGCAGTGATGAGCAGCTTAGACCACAATTCTGCCCTACTAGAGCCTTAGATTGGACCTAAATCGTTCTCTTAGATACCTCGTCTTTTTTATTACGAGGATTTGTAGGAAGTAGTGCTGGCTAAAGCCGCAGGTGGCACTGGGGAAAGAGTACAGAGATAGTACATTAGCAACACGGGGAACAGTGGAGGCAAAAAAGAAGAAAGAACCAATGCCTCAAATCTTATATTGCTTCTCTACCAGACACACACCATTAACTCTCTGTTAACTACAAAGTTGCTTGGAGATGAACAACACATGCAACAGGTCAGTCAGGAAGAGCCACTGAAGTTAAATGGTGACTCACTAGGCTCAAAAGCTTGGCAATAAAGCTGGTCACGCGCTGCCTCTGTGTATGGAGAATGGGGCTGTATTTCTTGGTTTTATGAGAAAACTGCCTGTGATTCCAGGCTTCACAGCTTTGCGGTACTACTCATTCCTTCAAAACAATTTCTTTGACTAAAAGGTTCTCCACAGCTGTCTGGCACTGCGCTCTATGAACAAGAGCCATGTGTGACTGAAAGCAGACAGCTACCTGGTTTCTATCACCACAGCTAAGAGAGCTAATGGGCTCAGGCACAGGATTACACATCATCCCCAGCATTCTGGGTAATTTGTACTGGAGACACCACTTGACTTTCAGCCTGCCTTGAACGTGTCACAGGAAGTCTTCAACCTGCAGAAATTGAGGTTGGTGAAAAGATCATTCTGAGGTTGAACAGCTTTTGCAGAAATGGTGTTACTGGAGTTGAAAAAGCACTGAGTTGCAACATACCGTCTTAAGCATCTGATTGTTTTCTCAGGACTCAGGGACAAGGCAAGAAGGAGCTACTTTGACAGATAGCTGACTTGCCAAAGCAAGAAGATCTGAGGCTGGCCCTGGACCAACAAGCAAGGCCTGGCTGTGGACACTCAGGCTCTTGCCAGAGTCTTTCTGGTGTCCAAAAGGGGAGAATGATACTTAGACACCAGGTGGGAGCAGCCGAAATGGTAAAGTCTTTGGGCCCTCCATCACAAACTTTCATGAAAATGGGGAGTGTGGACTCTCAGCTGCATTCACAAGGGCCTCTGAAGCCCATGGTTAAAGGAGCCCAACGGCTGGTAGAGTCCACACCCTGTCCTTCTCCCCCCAGGTCCTTCATTCCTCCATGGTATTTTTTAAAATTGTTTATTTTAGTGAGAGGGGAAGTGAGGGAGAAGAAGAGGGAGAGAAACATTAACTGGCTGCCTCTCACATGCCCCCAACCAGGGACCTGGTCCACAACCCAGACATGTGCCCTGACCGGGAACCAAACCAGAAACCTTTCAGTTTGCAGGATGATGCCCAACCCACTGAGCCACACAAGTCAGGGCCATGGTCTTAATTCATAGGACATTTATCAGATTTCCTAATCCATGAAGATGCACTTCTCTTCCTACTCACTCTGAATTAGAGAAAACTGGGAGTTTAGGAAAAATTAGTGACATTAACTAATAGTAGTTATTAAGCACTATTTGCCAGGCATTGTACTAAGTAATTTATATGCGTATTTTTCTTTAATCCACACAACAAAGGAAAGAGGCATCTGTTCCAGCTGCTGGAAATTACAAGAATGAGTAATTGTACCTCTGTCATCACCAAAGTTGACAAAGTTTAAGTAGTAACTTAAATCAAGTCTCTCCAGGGGATACGCCTGTCCCACTAAAGGTTGGTTGGTTGTAACTGGGAGGTAGGAATGGGTGTGTACCCCAGCCTAGCAGGATTTCTAATTCTGGGTTGGATCAAGGAACACAAAACACCCTCAGACTGTAACCACTACAGGGCTTATTTTTTAGGGGGGTTCAGATTGTAGGGCAGGTAGAATTCAGATCCTTAAAGCCTGAGTAAGTCAAAATAGATAGTCTCTGCCCTAAGATAGCCATTTATCTCCAGAGTCATCCTACAGCTGTGGGAACACTCCATGTCCCCCAGCAATGCCCTGTGAAACTGATTTCTCACAGAAGCAGTAAGGCATAGTGCTTAAAAGCATGACTCTACAGCCAGACCTAAGCTGGAATCCCAGCTCTGCACAGGAGCTGTGTAGCTTTAGACAGGTCGCATTCTCTTCTCCAATACCAATGGGAAGATCAAATAGGCCAAATACAAGTAAAAGTAGACAGATTTTAAGTGCCTAATGAGTATTAGCTATTATTTAGATGATTGTTGTTAGGTAAAACACTTACTACAACGGTGCAGAACAGGTGCTCAAAAATAGGAACTCATTTAAGTTATGATTATTATATAAAGTTCTTAGCAAGTATGTAACTCATTATATGTTATGCAGAGTAGCAGGGTGTTGTTCTTACTCTTCAGGAACTTAGAAAATTCCAAAATCCTGACAACAATGGGTTTTGTAGCTCTGCCATTCTTAGCTGACAATCTGGGGGCTCACACACTTCTTAACGCCAGAAAATGATATGGGATCAATCATCACGAGCTAGGTGACCTCTGTCAGATAATCTCCTAGACCAAACTGCCATGGGGAGAAATGTGGGAATTAAGAGGCCAGGTCCGAGAGGTAGATTTGAGTGAGTAGCTCTGCTTTCAGACAAGAACATGAAGGAAACTCATATTTACTGAGTGTTTACCATGTACTTTTTTTGCAGAACAGGAAGAGTTTGTCTACCCAGCGCTGGCAGAGCCAAACACTAGAGACTGAGAATAGCAGTAGGAAAAGGCTGGCTATTTCATCACGAATGGCACCATCCAGGAGACCTGGAAGCCAATGTTCAAAGGCCCAAACTCCCTGAAGGCACGTAGGTTACAGATTACATAAGGCAAAATCACAGGACACCATGGGTTAGGGGTTCAAGATCATGGTGGGAGCTGACTGGAAGAAGGTGAGAAAAGGGTGATGAATCATTTCTTTAGGTCTTGAGGTCTAGCCTCAGGGGTGAGTAACCAGGGTCTTCTACCTTAGGACTCAGGAACTGAAACAGAACTTAGGTCAAGATATGATCTTTAGCTTGCCAGAGGTCCAAACTGTTGACCATTAGTCAGATCCCAGCTACTGTCTTCTGCTGCCTCGGGGGGTTGCTGATTATCAGGGCAAAGTCGAGGTCTCTGAGACATATAGAGAAAGAGATATGATTTCTAGAGAGAGGATTTAAAACTAAATTTAGCCAAAGTCATAAGAACCTTCGGTTTCACTTTCACTGGGTGCTTTCGTATAGGCTCACCCATTCAACCCTCCCAGTCACCCTTGGAAGAGGTACTTCAATCTCCACTGTTACAAAAAATTGAACAGAGTCTTGGAGAAGGTAACTAATTTATCCAAAGTGAGGCAGGATGAGATCTCAGGACTGTGTGACACCTTTTCATCACTCAGTGTTGCAGGTAGTATGGTCATAAGGTAAAATGCAGTTCATGGAAAAAGAAAATTCATGTGAGAAAAATTTCTCTCGAGATTACCTGCAGAAGGTTTCAGCGCGTGTGTTAGGTGGGGCATCTTTAGGTTTTCACTTGCAGGACCTTCTCCCAGTTGCTATGATAATGAGATACCTTAGAAAACCCTTCATCTCTTCTTCCCTGTGGCAGTCCTGCCCACTCCCAGGATAAAGGACCAGCATTTGGCCAACCAGGAGGGTGGTGAATTTTGGTGATCGTTGGCTGTTAAAGGCCAAGGCAATGAGACCAAGGCAATGAGACGGACGAAGTCTCTGTTGTCTCTTTTGATTTTTCTTCTTGTGGAAAAGGCATCTGCACAAACGACTCCTTTGACCTAAAGATGAATGACAGCAGTTAGGAGGAAATGAGCCCAAATGCAAACACTGTATGTGATGATGCAGACTTACTTTTTACCTGTGCCCTTCTCCATTAAAAAATCAAAAGAGAAAGATAACAAAGGAAGACATTTGTTTTTAATCCTCACTTGAGGATATGTTTCCACTGATTTTAGAGAGAGAGGAAGAGAGAGAGAGAGGGAAACATGGACGTGAGAGAGAAACAGATTGGTTGTCTCCCGTATGTTCCCTAACAAGTTGGCAGGACCAAACCCACAACCTAGGCATGTGCCCTGCCTAGGAATTGAACCAGCAACCTTTCAGTGAAAGGAACAACACTCCAACCACCTGAGCCGCATGGCCAGGGCAACAAAGGAAGACGTTTTTGTGCACACATTGAAGAATAAGGGTTTTGGGCATCTTTCTCCTCTTCCTCTTCTTCACAACTATATTAAACACAATCGCAAAGCCAGCCAAAAATTAGCTTCTTCCACTTTTTTCTGTGCTGTTTATTCTGTTTTTGGTGTGTGTTTTTTTCTATCCTGCCATTTTTGAGAATATTTTCTTTGTAAGGGCCCAGTTCTCTGGCATAGACTCAACTTCTCCCAGAATCCACATGTCCTTGGGTTCACAGAAAACCTATTCATGCTTCCCAAGGCCTGAAATATTCTGAGATCCCTTCGACTTGGAAAGAGAGTGAGAGGAGGAGAGGGGAGAAAGGAGAGAGAGAGTTATTCCTCCACATCTGTAGGGAGCTTGGCAGTCTCTGTTAGCAAGGGAGAGGGGACTTCTACTGTAATCTGTGGTCATTCATTTTAGGGAGTCATCATCCGCCTTTCTTCACTTCAGAGTTTATTCATCAACTTTCAGATAGAAAGATTTACTACTGAAATTTAGCTTTCCTGGGTCCACTAGCCCAACAAAGCAATGACCTGAAACTGGGAAGGTGAGTGAGGCCCAAGTCCTCTCAGCTGAATTCTGAGGTATAAGGCTAGTCTTATTTCTATAACCTATCCTCTGTTAAATCTCTTCACTTCTTCTCCAGTCCTAATGGGTGCCCACTGGTGCTTTTACTGCTTGTATATACTATTCCCACAATGCATTGTCCCTAGTAAATTGTAGCACATTCTTTCCTTCATCCATTGAAAATGTATATATTTATAAACCATGTGACAGTCTCTGTGGTAAGAGTAGATGATCTAAACAGGAGTAAGAGATGATTTCCATTCTCAAGACACCCTAAGACTAGCAGAAGAGAAAGATACACATAGAGATTAGTTATAAATACTATACAATAAAGTAATACTAAAGGCTCAGCAGTGCCAGGTTTTGGGGGGGGGGGGCGGTGCTTAAGAAATAAGAAAGGTCCTTCTCAGGTATTAACTGATAATCACTTAAGAATTACCCTATCAAGCCCTGGCTGGTGTGGCTCAGTAGATTGAGTGCTGGTGTGTGAACCAAAGGGTTGCTGGTTTGATTCCCAGTCAGGGCACATGCTTGGGTTGTGGGCCCAGTCACCAGTAGGGGGTGCACAAGAGGCAACCACACATTGATGTTTCCCTCCCTCTTTTTCTCCTTCCCTTCCCCTCTCTCTAAAAATAAGTAAGTCAAATCTGTTTTAAAATTACCCTATCAAGAATTAGGGTCATAATCCATACTCTTTCACTTGAATTCACCAAGGTGTTTGATTTCATGGTTACCCAGCATTTCTGGGAATAATAACAATATAGAAATGTTCTTGTTAGAAATTTGATATCAACGATATTAATTAACAAAACACTCTGTTATTGATATACCAAGAAATTAGTAAGTGGACTACATGTCTGTTGAGAATTTCCATGCAACTGTAGTTTACAGAACCATTATTACCTTGCAAACATTGATTGCTGATTTCTTTCCCGAACAGAGATTCGATACCTTGGTGTCCAGTTGCTTCTATGTTTAGTCCTTGAGCCTGTTTCCAGGACTCTACAAAAATGTTTTATCATTTCCACAGCCATCTGATTCTTCTTTCAGGAAAATGCAACCTTATATTGTGGGTCAGGATGTTCACACCATTATTGCTGTTTATTTTAGATTCCATCTCCCTAGTATAAACATTAATACCTGATTCTTGGTAAAGATGATTTTTCACTTCTATCTGGTTTGTTCTATTTAACTAACATATTGTAGCCATACTATAAAAGCACCAGGCATTTTACTAGATGCTTTTCTAGAGAATATTTCATGGACTCCTTCTCTTATTTCTGTGAAGCAGGATTTAGTATCCTCATTTTTCAGCTGGGAAAGTAGAGACCTACAAGGATGAAGTCTCTTGCCTGAAGAACACAGGTCAAAAGTGGCAGAGTTTTAACTGGAACCCAGGTGTGCCAACTTCAGGTCCAGCATCCTCCCCAGCTGCACCATGACATCCCTTACACTTTGTGCTAACACTTGGGTTTCTCCAGAAACATGATGGGCAGACGTACAGCTTCACACCCTGTGTGGTAGCTCATTTCCAGCACTGGGTGATGGTACCTCCAGCTCCTATTAAGTTATCAGTTAGGACAGTACATGTAGGAAGAGGTTTCTTGAAAGAATTCAAGGCTTGCTCACTCTGTCTTGCTTTATTTGAAAATGACTTTTTCTTTAGTAGTTGGCTTTCAAGTAGCACACTGGACTTATAACTTCTTGAGCTCAGAGATGCTCTCCTGAGGACATGTTCTTTATTTTAATTGAAGTCTTCATTATTGGCTGGCTTCCAAGTGGTCTACCAGATGTCTTTTTCTTTGCTGTAGCTGAAGCAGATTATGATGTCCCAGTTCATTTTTACAATTTGCAGTACTTTGCTGGCAGCCTGATTTCTTTAGCAAACCACACTTGGGAGGCCAAAATCATGGAGCAGGCAGCAACAAGTGAGCCTTCAGAATATGTTTTCTTAGATACTCTCAGGCAAATGACACACACAGACACACACACTCCCATTTTTAATTTTAGTGGCTAGGCTGAGATTTTCCTAAATTTTCACATACATGTAACTTTCTCAGGATGCACAGCCCCAAAATTAATCCTCAAGGGACAAACTAATCTCCCAACTGGGACCTTAAGAAATCTTCTTTCTCAGAAATCTTTCATTTTCTTTTGGAAGCTTAAAGAAGAATATTCACTGCCGTTTCCTATACTTTTCTTCAGCCCTATTCTTTATGTCCTGAGACGCTTCATATTTCAAAATGAATTGTATATAGTATGTGCATAGGAATAGGGGAATGCCTTAAAGTTCATTCTACTCGGTGAAGTAAATGCAGAGTTAGTTCTTACTCATGACTGTATTTATTACATCTAGAACAGTGTCTAGTACTTACTTGTGGCTACAAAAAAAAAATGTTTATTGAATCAGCTAACTCATGGTCAAGCATCAACCAGTTGGCAATTTGGGGAATTTAGTCATTTCTTATTTTTCACACAGACTTTTAGAGTCTGCATGACCTTTACCCCTAACTTAAGTGGCACATGATGAGGGGTTTTATTTTACTTTCCGGTTCCATAGAGGAGCAAACCAATTAAACATATTATAACACAGATGGGAATTTGGGCTTTACAGAAATCCAGGAGGGTCCTAGGGCCTTCTGGGACCTGTCACTCAAGTGCGGACTGGAAATCTCCATCTCTTAGCCAAGTTTTGCTAGCCGCAGGTGATGGCGCGAACACAGCGTCAGGCTGCCTTTTCCACAAAATACAAACAAAGCCAAGCAGAAGAAAAACAATCAAACCCACCCCCCACTGCCCACTGGCCGCACAAAGCAGCAGGATTGTCGTGTTGAGGAAGGGGCCAGAGCAGGGGGACGTGGCAGTTTCTTAACAAACTGTATTGTTTGAGCATTTTTATTTAGTGTGGAGAAAACACATTTCTCGAACTGAAGATTTATTTGGAAGTTCTGGGCAGATTAACTTTTGCTAAGAGTCAGATCTAAAAACTTTATTGGGAATGCTACGTACACTCCAAAGACCAACAAGAGAATTTAAGTTAGATGTGATTAGTATGAAGAAAGTTACATTTATTGTACTCTTATGTATAATTGATCACATAAAAGGCCTTTTGTAACTATAAAAGAGACAGCCCATTAAATTGTTTTACCCTGAGGATTATACAAATTTGTGAATATCGGATTGGATCACCAGCGTACTGATTTCGTAGCAATGGTAAATCATTAAGATGCTTATTTTTATTCATATATCTTTCTTGTTATTTACTATTCACCAAATAGCTCCTCCCAGTTTTAGCTTTTTTTTTTTCAAATATCTGAACCAATCATTCTGCCTCTCCACCACCAGTAAATGATCAAACTGGTTACCAGTAGCTCTATAGGTGACCTTTGAGGGATCTTAAAACAAACAAATAAAAATATTGGCAAGAACATGACTGTGTTATTGAGTCATGAACAGAGAGTCTATACAGAGAGAAAGTCAGAGGTTAGCTTATCTCTTGATTTGAGTAGAGAGGCCATAAGATGCTTGGCATTGTTTTGTGCAAATTAGTTAAGCTCATTTCCAACTCTTCCATTATCCAGATAAGAATTTGCTCATAGAGTTAAAGGTTAAGTTATGAATATTACCTGGCACACTAGGGATAAGCAAATTGGCTCATGTGCTTATGCTGGAAAATGTTGTTGAGGTTGGTTGCCATTCCTTATTTATTTTAGATGGCCCACAGAAAAAACCACAAACTCAGTCTCTTCCTACAGATGTTTCAGGAGGGTACAGCTGCAAATCACAGCCTGTATCACAGAAGGAGGCTAACTCCAATTTGTCACTGTCTATGTTCTTGACTTAGAGTTTTCATTTGAAGAAATATTCCTGTCATATCTCAATCATTAGAAATGGGGGTAAAGTCAGATGGTTGTGTTGACATATATAATTTCTCCAGTTAAGTATCTCACATTTCTTCCAGGCTTCATAATGAGTACCCAGTCCAGTGCTTTGGGGACACTATAGAAAGTTTGGGATGTGCTTGCTCCCAAGGACATCTCAGTATCTAATGTTCCCTTTGTCTCCAAAGTAAACTGTGCATTATGCTGCTTTTTGCATTGTACCAGGTCACTTTCACTTAGATTTTAACAGAGGAGGTCAAAGGTTGTGGGTGTATCTATAAATCTAGGGTTCTGTCAGCCTAATGCAATTTGGTTAAGAGAGAGAAAGAGATGGAGAGAGATTGAGATTGTGCTAAATAAGTGGTATTCAATTTTAAATGAAGTCTCTCAATTAGCATTGAACATTTTTTTAAACAATCAAGATATTAAAGCTAGAAAGAAGTTAATGAGCCTATGGAGAAAGTAACTTCTAAAGATCATTTTGTGCTTGGGATGGTAATTGCTTTATGACATTTTGATGTCATTACAACATGAAATTAGGAGGGCAAAATGTTTCCAGAGTGTTTCTTCGAATACCCTGTTAGGAAGCTATTAAAAGGCAAGATTATGCTGGTAAAATGATTTCAGTGTGTGCTTTTGGATACCTGTTTCCAAATCGTCATGAACAGAGGATACAATACAAGTGATTCCGTGTGTGTCTCTGAGAAGGCCCCCATCCCACTGCCGTTAGGTTCAAATCATAGCAGAAGATTAAACTTGGAAGCAAGAACATAGAGGTAGAGGGTGGAAGGGAAATCAGTGGAGATTAGTCTCAATTGTGATGTCAAAATAAAATGAGACGATCCTAAGCATTAGGATTGAACTTCAACCCCCCTGAGCCCAGCACTGTCTGAGCAATGATGTTCATGAGACTTTCTTCTCCTTCTCATCACAAGAACAATGAAGTCCTTTATTGAATGACCAAAGCAGTTTTATAGAAATAAGAAGCTGCAAAGCAATACAGCTTATGATGCGGAGGAAGGTCAATATACAACTGGAATTCAAAAACTGCATGGATGTGAGAAAAAAACTCTTTTCTTTAGAAAATTGAAGATACCAAAATTCAAACCTCAAGAGAATATATTCACACACTCCTCTGCTCTTTGCACCCAGAAATTATAAATGATAATGTACAGACGAGGTTCCCTTAAAAAACATCTCTGAAACGTACCGAGGAACCACCACCAGGCACACAGCAATATTCCTTCCTTTTCCCCCAGATGTTGTCTCCTGCTGTGCAGTCTTCACATCCAAAGAGCCACTAAGAAGCCAAACATCTGGGGCACTCCATTACTGGAGTTAGTACTCAGAGGAAAAGAGGGTTAAAATAACTAATGTTCCTTTCTGTCAGTCCATAAAACCATGCTTACATTTCAGATGTTTGCCAGTAGGTCAGTTTAGTAAAATTTAACACATTTAAAAGTCTCTTGGCCCGTGTTCTTCATGCTCATCAGTGGGTTAATTTGAACTGAAGGTTATGTTCTGTTTTGCCTGTGTTGTTCGTATATGTGGATGTGTGTGCTTTTGCGCATGTGTGTTAGAATGGTTTCAGAACTAATAGAGTTGTTATGGGTAAGAAAATGTGTAACTCATTTAGCCTGTATTCAGAAATAAAGAAATAAGAAATTGGTTGAGATTAATGTTTCCCATCACGAACACAGTGGGAAGGTTGGTTCTCATAGGCCCCTGACAGCAGAGTGCCGATACAACCATTAGGCACCATGCCCACCTTCTCCTCTTCTCATGGTGCCACACGCATTTCCCAGGCCCTCTCTTCTTGTCATAATTATGTGAAGAGGTGTGGAATCTGCATCACCAAACAGACGAGAGATGACCTAGGGACAGATTTCCTTGACAGCAGGCCCACAGGCTTTCTACGCCCAAGACATGGGAACAGGGAGGTCCAGATATATTTTCTGTCTTTTCCCCCAACACCCCTTCTTTTACCCAATCCTGTTTTGTTTGAAAACAAGTAATTGTGGCTTTAGATAAGCTGAACATTAGTCAGAATAAAGAAAAAAGAAGGAGCCCTGTTTAATTTCAAGTTGATTGTATAATTTGGTATATCTCTAAGTATTAGGCCTACTGGGAGCTGCTTGGAAATTTGCTTCTATTGGGGGAAAATGTCCCAGTCAGTATATATTCGTGGAGTTTCTTGTGACTGCATAAACCCCCTCAACCTTGCTCAATGATGTATCAAAGTTCTCAATGAACTATGAGTTCAGTTATTTGCTATTTATGAAGAAAGTGGTGCTATGACTGCTCGGCATTATTATTAAGGTTATTATATGCATATGCACTGCCACTTATTTTTGAAGAGTAAATATTTGTGCTAATTATATCGGTGTCATCCACTGTGCTAATTATATCAATATCAACATGTTGATATTAATATAATTAATTAGCACAAAGATGTACTCTTCAAAAATACATGGCAGTGCCTCTGATTCATCTGCCATGAGGAGAGTATGAGAGGCACAGCTCTATCACCCTGTATTCAGGCTCTGACATGCAATCAGCTTTAATAATTACCTAATGCTGTAGGTGGCCTTACACAAGTAAAATGGCTTTTTTTCCCCAGGACTTCCTGGGAATTGGATGCTAAGATGAAAAGCACCTGAGTAGTTTTCTTTCAGCATTTTACTTGGTAATTAACCAACTATCCAAGTACAAAACTGCTCCTAATTAACCCTGAAGACTCCAATAGAAAGGTAGGTGGAGTGAATTAAAGTGTTAAAAAATAGAGAAAAAATAATTCTCCTTAATTAGCTGTAATTACTTAACAATATTATGCCTTGTTATATTTTAAATGGAAAAACTACCCAGAAATAAAAATCTCAAAGTGGAAGGAAAAAAGTGTATGAGTCATAAACCACCAGAGTAGTGAGCAGAATTTAATTTGAGGTTACTCATTACAAAAAAAGTTCCTGGTAATTGTATTAATGATAATGACATTATAGTAACAGTTTATTGTTTTCACTTTGCATCAGACATTTGCGTATTATTGCATTTAATGCATACAAGTCTATGAAGCACAATTATTATCCTTGTTTCATAGGTGAGGAAACTGAGGCTCAAGAAAGGTCAATAAAGGCCCCAGTCACACAGCTTGTTAGTGGTGGGGGGGAGGGGGTACTAGACTGGCCCTCAGTTGTCAGCCCCATGAATTCTGTTCTCTTACCATTGGACATGTACCAAGTTACCCGGGAAGAGGTGGCCCAGGAGTACTTGAGAGGACAGGAAATGGAGCGTGCCTTGAAGCATACTTCTCTCTGAGAAGACTACATTGGGGCCACCTAGAAAGAAGCATATCCTGACCAGGAAGTCAGCAAAAGTGAGGCTTCAGTACAACCAATTCTCTCTCTCTTGGATTCATAAGCCAATAAATGGAAATCAGTTTTATGAAACAGACAGGGTGATAATTAAAGTATCGAACCAACAAGGTCCTGATGGTAGTGAAGGAAACCAAAGTTTTGCCACCCTGAAGCTGCCTTTTTGGGATATTGATATCAAGTTGTTTATTAAAAAACAAGACTCAGAAAGAACCTCCTCCCCTCCCCCACAACTTTCTCAGCAAAGAGATTCAGACAGAGAAACCTGCTTCAGGGAGTATCTTAGGATGCCCATGTTAGCCCCATTTGAATTAACTATGGCAAACAGGAGGACTTCAGGCAATGCCTGTTAGCCAGATGGCCCTGGGGCCCATTGTTTCTGAGTTGCATAGCAAGGATTTTCCCACCGTGTGTGCTTCCCTTTTCCTCAACTACCTGTAAACTGCCCATTCTCACTTCCGAAGTCTGATACCTCATTCCCCCTTTTTAGCTTTGACCAAAAATGTCTTATGTATCCAGTGTTGCCTCCCTGTTTTTGGAATTTTCATGCTTATGTGAATTCCCAATGCATGTGTATTAAAACTTTATTTTCTCCAGTTAATCTGTCTTGTTAATTTGATTATCTCAGCTAGAAGAACTTAGGAAGTAGGTAGAAAAGTGTTACTATATTTTTATAGACCCCCAAATTGGCCAATTTAAATAAATAGATTTTTAGAATCAGATCTTTGGGATATGCTAGTCCTGATACAAAAGGGAACAATTAAAACCCAGAATCTGGTGAAAGGCTTAAGAAGAATATTCCAGAAAAGTAAACAAAAAGGGCCAGAACTTTGAACCCCACTTCTGCGTTCTTCCCACCACATCACACGGTCTCCGCTTGCCTCTCTCCACAGGGTTGGCCCAAAGGTGTTAAAGTTACCCCTAAAGTTATAAGAAAGCTTCAAGAATGTTATGTTCTTAAATCAAGTAATAAAAAAAAAGAAATTAAGAATTGTATTTAAATACAAGAACCATTACTCCTGCCATTTATTCATCTATTCAGCGTTCATTTTCTAAATCTTTGACTATTTCATCTGTTATTTTAAAAGTCTACCTAAAAAAGCCAGGGCCAGATGGCTCAGTTGGTTGGAGTGTCCTCTCGTACACCAAAGGATTGTGGGTTCAGTTCCTGTTCAGGGCTCATACCTAAGTTGCAGGTTGGATCCATAGTTGCAATGCATTTGGGAGGCAACAATTTAATGTTTCTCTCTCACACTAATAATTTTCTTTCTTTTCCTCTCTCTCTCAAATCAATAAACATATCCTCAAGTAAAGATATTAAAAGAAAAAGAAATCTACCTAAAAGGAAGAAGGAAGAAGAAATAAACATGGTTCCACCTAAACAAGTTTCCACTTTTGTTCTTCTTAATGTTACTTTTTGTTTCTTTAAAATTTTTGAGTATTATTTCTTGCCACTTCAGCTAACTTTGATGAACAGTCAGAGAAATAACTCCCGAGACAGCAGAAACACAGACACAGAGAGAATGGCAATCCAAGAGTAACATTCTACCTTTCCATTATTGCTTATCCATGTCCTCTTCCATGTTTTCCCAAGCCAGTGGTAAAGATTTGGTGTTCGATGCCTTTACATGTGGGTCCCTTCTCTAGGAAGTTCATGACTTCTACTTCAATGTGACACAATTTTTTTCTTCTCATGCGGCCCAATCTCACAAAGGCTTGAGCTTTCCCAGAACTTCCCACTTGACAGCTCACGTCTTATGTGTCCTCTCTCCTATGACCCTCACCTTCTCCTGCTTTCTTTTCCTGCTCTGTCCAGCACTTGACAGTGAACAGCAATCTGGGGGGTCCTGCCTGTGTCTTTCCATCTCCACCATCCTGTTTACTTTTCTTTATTTCATTACAGCGACCACCTACATTTAGAGAGCACTGCCTTCAGCAAGGCACTCATAGGTATTATAACAAACACATCGAATGTGTGTTTCTGTTTCTTTCCCCATAAACTTAATGGTGCTCATGGTCATCGTCAGAGTCAGCCCTTAAAAGTGCTTTTCATCTTCCAAGAACTCCTGAATGGGATGAGACCCCTAAGGTGGGCTTGTATCTGAGGCTCTTCTGGCCAGGTACGTGAATGCATTAACTAAGGCCTTTGTGCTTTATTTCAGGAGAGGGTCACTGACAGATTTAGCACTTCTTTGATCCACTTCGATCAGTTTTTTTTTTTTACTTCTCCTTTATTCAAAAGCTATGGTCCAAGACATACTTTTGGGGGCAACACTTCAAAGAGGTACATTCTTCCCATGAAAAATGCTCTGCTTCCTGCCTTTGACTCCCACCAGGTCTTTCATTCAATCCTACAGAGGAGCCCTTCTGAGCCTTCATTCACCCAACTTTATCTTTCACTTCTACATCTTTTTTGTCACTGAAGTTGTCTGGAGCAAACTCAGCTCTTTCATCACCCTGGGTCTGTCAAAATCCTAACGTATACCCTGCCTCCCTCTATTCATTGGTATTTCAAGCCTTCTCATTCTGTCAGTGAGTCCTGGTCTTCTGCTTGGGATCTTGGATTAGGAAAAAAAAAAACATCCGTTAGAAAACAACTCCAAAATGTCCTAAGACCTCCAGTGACGGCACAAAGATTCCCCTCTCTCATCCTCTGTCTCCTTGGTCTGTCCATTGTACTTTGAATATTTCTCTCTCTCTTTTTTTCTCCTTTTACAAAAGCTTTCCTCCTTTGTAGTCCTACTTCCCCTCCATTCCCCTTCCTTTTCTTCCTCTCTCTCT